>JAKZAP010000002.1:25791309-25895572 GCA_023053575.1 Branchinecta lynchi
GTAATATAGGTAAGATAAAACGGCATTTAAAAAAACGACAGAAGTCTGGAAACATTCAACTCAAGGATGCGCATCCTTACGTCAAGTCTTCGCAAAGTTCTGACAACGAGGCAGGTAGCTACAAGCTTCTAAGTCTGATAGCAGATAACACATGTTTACGCATTCTTGTGTTGAACGTTATGATACTATATCTGTTACGACTCTTTTAACTGTTATCTTTTCGTGAAACGAACCTTAAAGGGGTCATATTATATTTGTTGTCTCGAAATGTAACACTTAAAATGGTTACAATGATATTCTCATAACATATGCCAGTTTTTTGTTGTTAATAGTACCGTAGATGGAAGTGATTGTCTTGATTGTGGTAATGGGATTAGGTTCTCAGCATGTGATATAGTGACATATTTAGGGATCCCATATGCATCGTCTGCCAAGGTTTCTCAAACTATAATTGTTAATCATATCCAAGACAGAATTCGTAAGGCATTTTGCCTCCTAATTCGTTTTCGTGGGCGATACAGAAAGGATATTCTTGGGTCCTTATTTACTGCCGTGGCTTTACCTCACGTACTTTTTGCTGCAACGATTACAGAAAATTTTCGAATTAGCGACATCTCTGCGATAAAAATATCATATTTTAAATTTTGTAAATTTCTACTTGGGTTCCCAATTTCTTTTAGTAATTCGCAGTTAGTTTCAGATTTTAAAATAAAGGACCCGGTTTTAATCTTGAAGAAAAAGATGACAAATTTTTACAAAAAAGCAGCGGAAGCCTCCTAACCCACAACCTGTACCCATTTTTGGGATCCCAAAACGTAAGTGGAGGGATACCTATGACATCGCAAAAGTTGTCCGTCTGTCCGTCCGTCCGTCCGTCTGTAAGCACGATAACTCTCGAAAGGAATGAGATATTTTGATGAAACTTGGTGAGAAGGTTCGTTGGGTCGTCGGACCAGTCAAGTTCGTAGATGGGCTTTGTAGCTCTACATTTAGGGGTGGGGGAGGGGATTGAAATTAAGGGACAAACAAAATATTTTTAAACAGCTAATGTGATAGTCGATTATGGGGTAAGAAGACATGCTGAACACGATAGTGAAAACCATTTTGTCATCGGACAAGTAGCTCGCCCGGAATCCGGCCAAAACCGGAAAGTTTGTTGAAAGTAAAAGTTTTATTTGAAGTTGATTAGATGTTCGATTTAGGGGTAGGAAGACATGCTGAAGACGATGGTGAAAATTATTTTCTCGACGGACAAGTATTTCGCCCGGAATCCGGCCCAAACCGGAAAGTTTGTTGAAAGTAAAAGTTTTATTTGAAATTGATTAGATGTTCGATTTAGGGGTAGGAAGACATGCTGAAGACGATGGTGAAAACTATTTTCTCGATAGACAAGTATTTCGCCCGGAATCCGGCCCAAACCGGAAAGTTTGTTGAAAGTAAAAGTTTTATTTGAAGTTGATTAAATGTTCGATTTAGAGGTAGGGAGACATGCTGAAGACGATGGTGAAAACTATTTTCTCGACGGACAAGTATTTCGACTGGAATCCGGCCCAAACCGGAAAGTTTGTCAAAATTAAAAGTTTAATTTGGAGTTGATTGGATGTTGGATTTAGGGCAAGAAGACATGCTGAACACTTATGTGAAAACAAGTTTCTACCCGGACATGTAGTTCGTCCGGAATCCGGCCAAAACCGGAAAACTGTTGGAAGTCAAAGTTTTATTTCTAGTTGATTAGATAAGCGATTTAGGGGTAAGAAGAGATGCTGAGTCCCTGTGTGACAATCGTATTTTACCCGGACATATAGTTCGACCGGAATCCGGCTGGAATCGGAAAATTTGTTATAAGCTAAATTTCTATTTGAAGTTGATTAGATGTTCATTACTGGGGAAAGAAGATACCCTGATTTCGTCTTTGAGCTTTCTTTTTTCGCCGGACAAGTAGTTCTGGAGTTCGGCCGGATCCAGGAAATTGGCAGAAGTGGCAGGAAGTTTTCGTCAAAACAGATATGACTTATAGGGGTAAGCACACATGCTGAATCCAAATCTGAACTTGGTTTTCTCAGGTGATTAGCTATTTGGCCTTAATCTGTTTGTGAATTTTAATTGTAAAAATGTTCAAGGAGTCTGGCGAAGACTGGATCTGGCTAAGACAAGACCCAGTTGTCTGGATCAGATATTGAATTTTTGGGATCCCATCGAAACCTTTGGTCTTGTTTAAGAAGTGATTAGTGCGAAACGTAAGTAATTATAAGTTAGTTGTTGAAGTGTATTTTGTATATGATTTCACAGTATTTTATTGAAAGGAGTTTAGTTGATTTAGGAATGATTTTGTTTTACAATTTATAAGTTGTACTCCTCAATCTTGAGGGAAATAAATGAATAAATAAATAAATATAACACAAGGATGCGTAAACATGTGTTATTTGTTATAAAATTTTTGACAGTGTAGATACGAAGACAGTATTTGTCCACTTCAAAACCGAGGTAGGCAAATCCGATTCCGAACCCGAACCCACCATTCCTTACTGCGGATTCAGATCCGGAATCGAATCCGACCTTAACAAAAATCAAATCATGTAGCCTACATATGTTGCAGTTTAAAAATCAGAGCTGATAACTTGATAGATTGATAGTTGGTGGTGGAGATAAAAAAGTTGGATTGCCCAATCCCACTGTGTAAAAATTGGGAAACGGAAACCTGAAGGATATAGAGTAGAAATTTGAGCGTATTCGTAAGATTGAAGGTTTGGAGTCCGAGTCCAAATCCGAATCCAACATGACAAGCAGAAGATTCTAGTCTGGATTCGAATCCGGCTAAAACGACGAATCCTGGATTGATCCATAGCCCCCCCCCCCTCCCTAAATGCAAATATATAGGAAATTAGATATGTATAGAGAGATAGAGAAATCCTTCCTTGTTGTCTGTAATGCTGACATAACGGCATTTACCAAGTCGTAAATTTCACACTGCATCGCACAGTTTTTAATCTGGTTTTGAACCAATATGTGTCAGTATGATTTGGTGGTTGTGAGATGTTTTAAGATTTTAACCCCATATCCGAGCTCAAAAGATTTCATGAATCCAGATCTACTTCTTGAGATCGCGACAGATCTCGATAGGGTTTAGATCGAAAGCCTCAGAGGGTCGCTTATTCTGTCTGAAGGGTTAGCCTCAAACTCCAGCTCACAACATGCTCCAATGAACATTTTTATTTGTGAAGGGTCTCTTAACTCTGAACAATGTGTGACTTTTCCAGCATATGCTCATTATGGTATATTTAAAAACTGCTCTAATTTTGCCCTAAAACAGCAATAAAATGTTGCATCTGAGCAAAAAAAATCTAGGATGGGGGCCAAAAACAGATATTTGCCCCCCCCCCCCCCCCTGAGGTTTACTGAAATGGCGCCACTGATTTGCCCATCTGTGCTTAGACAGCCTGAAGCAATCGATATTTACGAGTACGACGTAATTGTTGTCGTTAAGATAAAAATTGTTAACAAGCACGTAGTTTAGTGTCACAAGTTTAAAAAAATTGAACTCGAACTAATCTTATTGTTTTCTTCAGATATGCCAATATTCGCTATGTACGTTCACTATCAACGGCAAAACCTTGGCCTCTAGGCGCTTCTCTCGTCGCCTGTCTACCTTATTAGTTGGAAAGCGCCATCTTTTAATAGCGGATGTAACTGGGAATATGAAGTTGTTGGAAACCTGGAGGTAAGCATTCCCCTCCAATTTTTTCCGTCCATCTTTCCGACGTTTCAGTCAGCTTAGTGTTCAAAGAGCGTGTTCCACCCTTCTACAAATGGTAAGTATTAGTTACTATTTCCGTTCCAACCTCTCCAAAATTTACTACGCTGACTGTTCCAACCTTCTCAAAATAGTAACTATTTGCTTACCACGCTCGGGAGCGTAGTAAGCGTAGTAACTACGGATCTCTGTAACGTGATTGGTCCAATCCGCCCGTTGGGTGATATTCTACTGGAAAATAGAAAAATCGTTTCAGCCTTGACGTCATGCGTAGTAACTACGGTAAGTAGGATGGAACACGCTCTTAGTCTTCAAATATCTGAGGCATATTAAAGACTTACAGGTAAGCGACAGCTTTTCTCCCCGCTTTCAGCGCACAGACCAAAACTGGTGGAAACTCAGGCCGCACAGCGCCCACCGTCTTACTCCCCCCAGACCACAATGAATGGCAGACCATCACTCTGTAGACAATACTCTTGATGACTAACTCTTTGGGCTGATGAAGGATCACCGTGTACCCAGAGAAGAGCCAGAAACGTCACGACAACAAACGTTGTTGGTTGGTTTACACAAAATTTGAATAAATAGAGGGTTCGTTTGGGTGACGCTTCTTGTTCTTCTCGAGGTTCACTGGCGTGTTTTGGACTTGGTTATACAGAGGCTTACTAATATGCCACAACTTATGACAGAGATAGTAAAATATGGATCCATCGGAATCAGCAGAAAAAATGGTTTTCACTTTCAGAGGCGTTACTATAGCCAATATGTTGGGGGGGGGGGAGGGGCAAGGTATTTACCGATTGGATGGTCATCTTTACCGATTTCTTTTGCAGGAAACCAGACTGTTTTTTAAGAAAAAACGACTGTTTTGTAAGAAAAATCGAATGATTTTCAGAAAAACCGACTGTCTCTAAGAAACAAGAGCTACGAGCTCATATGGCTCTTGTTACGAGTAGGCAGTACAAGAAAGTAGATGAGAACGTGACAAAATACACCTACAATATTTCCGGTACTCCCTCCATCTCCCCCTACCGTGGCCGAATCTGGTTCGGACAAAAAAAAAAGGATCATCTAAAGTATCTTCTTTTATACCACCTATCACGTTTCGGTCGAATCTGAGCATTTTTGGAAAATTTTGGTACCCCCCCCCCCTCCACCAACGTTGTCCGATCCGGATCCTGGCCCATAATATGTCATCTAGGGTATATGTTTTCTCTACGTTATATGTTTCGTTTAAACTGATGCACTCGTTTGACCCCTATGCGAGCCTCAAAGTTTCCGGTAATCTCCCTCCAATTCCCCCCACTGTGGCCGAACAAGACTTGAAAACATAAACGTCATATCTCTTAATTCCCTCTTCCTGTCCATCAAGTTTAAATGAAATTGGAGCATAGCCTATCTGCAAGTTTCCAGTACCCCCCCCCCCCCGCTCTACCTTGGCCGCATCCGGCTCGGACGCCAAATAACGAATCTAGGCCGCCTAAACTTGGCACTCACGAACTTGCATATCATTCGGTCCATTCGTTTGGTTTTTGTGCATGTCAAAAGTCCCCCCCCCCCCAATTATATAGTTCAAACGCATCTTTTACAGGTCGAGGCCATCGATTCTTATCACCCATTTGTTTGACCTTCGTTGGTCGTATCCTAGTTTAAATAAATAAGTCAATTAAGTCAGGTCGCTAATATGACTGCAAAGTTTCGTTGTCTTAATACATCAGGAACTATTCTAACTCGCGACTACCGGTATTCCAGGAAACCCCCTCTACCCCCCCCCACAGAGCCCCGAAACCATCTGGCTCCGTCAATTTCGGATCTAGGCCTAATGCTTGTTCTCTCCATTAAATTCCGTCCCAATCCCTCTGCTTTAAACGTTTCTTGAGATTTCCCCCCCCCCCATCCCCCACAGGTATTGGACCCGACCCGGACTCGAGACTGAACATCGGAGGCGATAGCTCTTTCCACCAGACAAGTTTCATTCAGATCCGACCACCCGTTCAAAAGTTATGCACGCCACTAGATTCCCGATTCCCTATCCATCCACTCCCCCACGATGGTCGGATTGGGGAAACGGCTGTTCTCAAGTGAACCTGTTCGGGTCCCTGACATACCTGCCAAGTTTCATCGCCCTAGCACATCAGGAAGTATGCCGAAATCGCGGGATCGCTAGAAATCCGGACCCCCCCCCCAACTCCTCCAGAGTGCCCGAGTCCGGTCCCGTTATATCGATGACGTATCTAGCACTTGTGCTTGTTCTTCCCACCAAGTTTCAGTGTTTCTCAAGATTTCCGGTTCCCTCCTCCAACTCCCCCCAGTATCATCGGATCCGGTCCAGATATATAGTGGGACGTCTGAGACACGAGGTCATCTTAAATATCAAATTTCATCAAGATCCGATCACGCAAGATAAATATACCTCAAATTTTGGCTTCCCCCTCACTCCACTTCCCAGATGGTCGGATCGGGGAAAAGACTATTTCCTATTTAATCTGGTCGGATCCCTGACATGCCTGCCAATTTTCAGCGTCCCAGCACATCAGGAAGCACCAAACTCGCGGGATCACTAGAAATTCGGACTTCCCCCCCCCCCCAACTCCCCCAAAGTGAGCGGATCCGTTCCGGTTATATCCGTCACGTATCTAGGACTTGTGCTTGTTCTTTCCACCAAGTTTCATCCGGATCTCTCCAAACTAAGTGTTTTCCAAGATTTCCGGTTTCCCCCTCCAACTCCCCCCAATGTCACCGGATCCGGTCTGGATTTAAAACGGACCGTCAGACATAATGTCCTTCCATATATCAAGTTTCATCAAGATCCGATTACCCATTCGTAAGCTAAAAATATTTAAGTTTTCCTAATTTATACGGACTCCCCCCCCTCCACTCCCCTCCAGATGGTCGGATCAGGGAAGCGACTATTTCTTATTTAATCTGGTCCAGTCCCTGATATGCCTGCCAAGTTTCATCGTCCTAGCTTATCTGGAAGTGCCCGAACTAGCAAAACCGGGACCGACAGACCGACTGACGGACAGAAATTACAATCGCTATATGGCACTTGGCCGAAGGGCAAGTGCCATAAAAAAATCAATAATAGAATAATTTTACGAAAAACTGATTGTTTTTAAGAAAAATCGACTGTTTTTAAGAAAAATCGAGGCGCTTCGCGCAGACTCGGTTATTTTTTACCGACTGGCTGACAACATTGGGGGGGGGGGGGGGCCTCTCCCTCCCCCCCCCCCCATACGTGACGCCCCTGTTTATAATGGATACTGGGGGACATAAAACCGTCCTCGAGTCCAAGTTGCCTGGGAAACAAATATTCATTTAATCAGTGGATAAAACGGATACGTCAGCTACGATGCTTTGGCAGCGATGTTTCGGCTCTTCTTGGCAAGGGTCCTCTTCAGGCGTCGAACTTTCAACTTGTCGAAAGAGTGTGTGGAAACGAAGTTCGTTTTCCAATGAGCGGCTTTGAGCCTGAAGAGGACCCTTGCCAAGAAGGTCCGAAATTTAGATCTAATAAAATTCAGCTGACGTATCCGTTTTGCACTATCAAAATAGGTATATAGTATTATTGATACAACTAGTAGCACCGAATGGGCACTAGATATGTCGACCATTCCATGTCCCCTCCCCTCCCCCCTCGAAACTATTCCGCCTGGAAGCGCTGAACTAGGATATGGCAGATTGTATTATATGGTTGTGATATATGCAAATTATATATATAAAATAACACACTACTCATCGTGAAACTTGTGTACACACTTGTTTTTGTGCGTTTGAAAGTCTTTCTGTCAGTCGGAGAAACTCTTTAAATGGGAACCCCGTTGGGGGGGGGGGCACCTTGTTTTGTTATTTTCATGTTACTATTTTTTCGCAGTCTCAAGACGATCTCGCACTTCAGTTTCCCAGAAGCTGTCCTCGCAGTAGCAGCAACGCCGTCTTGGACTTACTTTGCCGTTTCGCTAAGAGATGGCTCACTAGTTGTTGTGGAGCCTGACTTGACCCCACGAAAAAAATCCAGTATTGTGGACGTTTGAAGTGTGTCGAAATGAGACGCTGAATCGTGTGCAGACGATCCTGGTTCAAGAACAAGTGCCATAAAAAGGAATGTGAAAGCTAGAAAACTGGAGTTTGAGTGGATTCATAGTATGGAGTTTGGATCCACCCGACAAGCAGAGTATTCGACTCCGGAGCCGAAATATGTCCACCTCTGACTTGTACGAGGTTAGAGCTTTGAAAAGAGTGAATGGATTTATTTCCCATCAGACTTGGACATTGATGGAGAGATGGCTCACCATAAGTTGTCGTGGAACTCGGGCTTCACGGAAAAAAAGTCAGCAGGCCTATTGTCGACATTTGAAGTTTATCAATGGTCAGATCAGAGGCTTTCATAGACGATCCTTATTCCTGTCAGTAATTTCCCCGATGAATTAGACTTACGGCTTCCGGTAAGTGATAACTTGTTCGACCTCGGAGCTTATAAAATCAAGTCAGATCAGTGAAGAGCGTGTTCCACCCTACTTACCGTAGTTAGAATTCCGGATTTTTGCCGTCAAGGCTGGAACGATTTTTCTATTTTCCAGCAGGATTTCACGCCAGGGGTGAATCCGACCAATCACGTTACAGAGATGCGTAGTTACTACGCTTACTACGCTCCCGAGCATGGTAAGCAAATAGTAACTATTAGTTACTATTCCGACAAGGTTGGAACGGTCAGCGTAGTAACTTTTCGTGAGGATGGAACGGAAATAGTAACTAATAGTAACTATTGTTAGAAGGGTGGAACACGCTCGAAATGTCAGAAGTTTCGCAACATTAATACAGAGATGCCCAGTTTCAACAGATATGAAAAAACACACCATCTGTTGACATTAGAAATCATTTGTAGGTGTTACTTTCTCGCTGAAAGTGACATTGTAAAAAAATATTTAGTATTATAGTCGCTTTTTATTTGATTCTCACTTGTCTCGTCTTTTATCACTTTTCGGCCTTGTCATAGCAAAATGCCATTTGTTTGGGCCTTGTCAAGTAAATGACTGTCCTGAGAACTGTCGCAAATAAAATGCAGTTTACAATTAAGCCGCTTTCACATTGACGCGTTGAGCCTTTCACACTTAGCTACGCTACGTGTGCGTCGCGCTTGCGGAGACGCAACGCAGAGCTTACGCAGGCAAATAGAACGCAACGCAAGAATAGAACGAAGTTCAATTTTTGCATTGCCTAGACGCGTACTCATCACATTTTAGAAAATGTAATTTTTTTTAAGAAAAACTGGAGAAAACCTACTACTGATGAAAAGAAACTTAGCCTACTAATTATGAGAGAAACGAGAGTTCAACAGAAGAAACGGAGAAAGGAAAATGTTAATACGCATCCAGCGTGAAAGCTTCTCAAGTAGGTGTGAAGGACAATAATAATGAACTTTATTTCCTTAATAGCTTGTATTATACACGGATCGTCATTCACACAAATAACATATGACAATTACATAAGTAGACATTTCATCTACACGTACAACTTGAAAATATAATTTGACTTAACTTCATCTACACGTACAACTTGAAAATATAATTTGAATTAACTAGAATTAAAATATTGGGTAAATAGGGTACAAAAGATTTCAGGTAACGATCTGTCGTGTTTATGGGTGGTCTTTCTAGTCTCTGGGAATGAGCGTCCCTCTGTCGTGTATTAGGCCTGCTATTTGCTGTAGTATCAAAATCAGGTAGAATTGCACGATGAGCATGTGATGCCATGACAAGGATACGCTATGCAACCTGTACGCTGCGCAAGATAAATACATACGCAACGACGCGTCATGTGAAAGCGGCTTGATCTGTGATAAAACCGCTGACAAGAGCAAAAAGTTAGTCACGACCTTCTTGTCTGACAAGGAGAGGCAGGCGTCACACCTTGTCACAAATAAAACGGCATTTGCAAGACAAGACTGGAAAATAAAACGGTATTTGCGAGATAAGACCTTGACAATGCCGCAAATTGTCTGAAATAAAACCTGGCCATGTTGTTATTGTTATGAGCAACACTTAAAGGCTCGTGACTTTTTGCATGTGTGACGAGACCGCTGACAAGAACAACAATCTAGTCACGTAACAGGGCCTTCTTGTCTGACAAGAAGAGGCAATTGTCAAGCCTTGTCACAAATAAGACGGCATTTGCGTGATAAGACCTTGACAAGACGCAAATTGTCTCAAATAAAACGCGGCCTATGTTGTTATGAGCAAGCGCTTAAATGCTCATAACTTTTTGTCACCTGTGACAACTCCGCTGACAAGAACAAAAAGCTAGTCACAAAATAGGACCTTCTTGTCTGACAAGAAGAGACAATCGTCACACCTTGTCACAAATAAAACGGTATTTGCAAGACAAGACCGGAAAATTTATTATTATTATTATATTATTATTATTTATTTGAATCCTTCAAAACTGAAGATTAGTGTACAAAAAGGACAACAACATGTCAATCAAACTCACACACACTTACATATTAATAAATAGCAGACCGTTAAAGATAAATTAGCCTACTAAATCTACAGCGAAATACAATGGAAACAAGAACCAAAGGCTTCGATGGGATCCCAAAAATCCAACATTTGATTCAAACAATTGGGTCATGTCTTCGCCATTCAGTCTTCTTCAGATTCCTTGAATATATTTTTACTGTTAAAATAAAATTCAAAAACGGGTTCGGTATGTCTCCTTGCCCCGATACCGAATTTCTAGTCGATTTCAGAAACGACTTTGAGTTTCAACCAAATTTCCAGTTTCAGCCGAATTCGTAGTGCACCATTTGTCCAGCAAGAAATCTAAGTTCAGATATGGATTCAGCGGACCTCCTTACCCCCATCATGAATATCTTATTAGCTTATAAAACATACATGTTTTTACGGTAAATTCGAAACCCCTCCTCTGCTTCTAAAGATGCTTCTAAAGGACCCATCTACGAACTTGACCTGTACTTTACCAGTGAATCCTCATTGAACAACATCCTCGCTAGAACAACATTATTTCCTCGTTTGAACATTATATATCAACCCCTTCGACCTTCAATTACACTAGGTCTCTCCGACGTCCATAGAATAAACAAATCAGTGTCGGCATCCACGCGCGCAGAGCTATAATGATTCAATAATAAAGGGGTAGGGACTGCTATAGCCGAAAATTGGTGGACAAATTTGTTGTCCGGTTATTCCGGGTGAACTATTTGTCCGGCAAGAAAATAACTTTCATACTCGGAATGTCTTCTTACCCCTAACTCGACTATCTCAATAGCTTTTAAAAAAAATATTTGTTCCCCTTAATTTGAAACCCCCTCCCCCACCCCTAAATGTAGCTACAGAGCCCATGTACTAACTTGACTTTACCCTTGACCAAAAGAATCCTCACACCAAGTTTCATCAAAATATCCCATTCCCTTCGAGAGTTATCGTGCTCACAGACAGACGGAAAATTTTTGCCATGCCTCCACTTACGTTTTGGGATCCCAAAAACAAAGTTCAAAATATACAAACTAATTAGGGCGCTTTTTTGTGAAACAGTATAAAGACTGTGATGAAGAAGAATGTTGTTAGTCTTTTTATGAAAGTTTTGGATTTTACATTTTAAAGTTTTCTTTTCTTCACTTTAAAATTAGAACCTAGGAAAGAGTTACTCGCAGAAATAGGGAAACCAGGAAGGAATTTAGAGACTTTATAATAAGTAACTTTTAAGGCAGAAAGTTCATAAGGACGGAAAGAAGAAAAGAAACCAGACGGAAAAATAAGCAGTAAAACGGCATTTGCGAGATAAGACCCTGGCAAGACACAGATTGTCTTAGATAAAACGCGGCCTATGTTTTTATGAGCAACACTCAAAGGCTCACAACTTTTTGCATTTATGGCAACACCGCTGACAAGAACATAAAGCTAGTCACGAAACAGGTCCTTCTTGTTGACAAGAAAAGGCCATTGTCAAGCCTTGTCACAGCTAAAACGGCATTGCGAGATAAGACCTTGACAAGACGCAAATTGTCTGAAAACGCGTAATACTTAAAGTTTAACCGGAATGGGCTGAGGTAGGACAATCTAGTTACCCATCACTTATTCACTGAAATAGACGTGAAGACTCGATGAAAATGTGTTATTTCATTGCTCCTCTATTTAAGAATAGTCGATTTTCGAATCGTGGACTTCGCCTATCGGATTTCTGTTACCTATATACGCCTGTACCTGTGGTGCGAAAGATCTACGAAAGATGTGTGTTCAGGCACTAATTTCATTAAGCTCACCATTGGCCACTGAAAAGCCGCGTTTATGTTGAGATTAAATTTTCCGCGTCATAGTAAAATTTGTGTTGTGGGGACGGCCGTAGATATTTTGGACGTCACTACTAGAGAGATAGTGGAAAAAATAAAAAATCCCTTAGCAGAACCCAAATAATTCAGTGAATTCAGTTAAATAAACAAAAATAAGTTTGCTTTTCAGTCGAACTTTAAAGGCTCATAACTTTTTTCCGTGACGTCGACAAATGGTATATTCTCATATCTGTCCAAATCGCGCATTGTGCAAATATTATGAGACTTCTGACAGAGTACGGTGCAGCCAAAGCGCTACCGCTTGTGGTGGCTGTAACTTGTGCGAGCACTTGCTCGGAGTGCCATCTGGCGTCAGGTGCCAGATAGGGACTTACGCTTCATTGGGCTTGCAGTTGTGCAGGCCCAAGTTTCAAGCATCCGTGGAAACAAGAACCAATAGCCCTGTAGGAAAATTAACTGATATGTCTCGTGCGGTGTGCAACAGATCTGACTCAGATTTCTCATAACGTTGAGCGGTTGCTGGCCCGATCCAGCCCTCTGGTTTACCCATAGGCGTAGATATTGCGTGGTTTTGAGGCTGACGCATGTGAGGCATGACACCCATAATGTTCCGGACAGGTGGTGAACCTCTGTCTAGGCCGGGGACGAATTGTGAAAAGTAAAAGGTGTAATGGTTGACTTAGGATTTGAATCAAGTGTTCTAGGATATCTTTGGGTGATGTTTCTCGTTCTTCCCGAGGCTCACTGGTGCGTTTCTGACTTAGTCATTTAGAGCGTGTTCCACCCGACTTACCGTAGTTACTATGCATGACATCACGAATTTTGGCTTTTTGCCGTCAAAGCTGGAACGATTTTTCTATTTTCCAGCAGGAGACCCGGCGCCTCCGACCAATCACGTTCAGAGATGCGTAGTTACTGCGCTCCCGAACATGGTAAGCAAATAGTTACTATTAGTTACTATTCCGAGAACGTTGGAACGGTCAGCGTAGTAACTTTTCGTGAGAATAGAAGGGAAATAGTAACTAATATAGTAACTATTGTTAGAAGGGTGGAACACGCTCTTAAGAGTATACGCTAGTATGTTCTGTGATTCAAATGGTATACAAGCCATTGAGTAAGCACCCACTCAGTATTCACGGAATAAAAATTGTTGCTCGGCGCAGTCGCTGCGATAAGAGACAGATGTTCTTACGATTATCCGTTATTGGTGGCACCTAAGTATCGAGAACGCAGTAAATTTATAGTACAGTCGTAAGATAGCGACATGACTATATCCTAGGCTACTTATCTCAAACATGTATTATGTGAGATCCAGTATTATTCCGTGCCAGTCTGGTCGAAACAGAGATTTTGTTGGAGAAAAAGGTCCTAGTCCAAACCTGAGAAGGACCAAGCATGCCCAGTTCGCCCGCTTAATCTAGTCAAGAGCCAGTCACCCTTTGTTAGTTTGCAGTGTTATGTGGTCTTTCTAATATATACATTCCGAGTGAGTATTTATCCTCGCATACGTCCGTGGTTTTAAGAGCTTGGCAAAGTTCTCAGACTTTATCCGTCGGCGTCATCGCAGCTGAAGACGTCGTTCTCGCGCAGGATTATAGTGCTACTAAGAACAAATAAGCCAGCAGAGCCTCCGTCTTTGGTCCCATGCAGCGACTATGGATACCCCGACAAAACGAAGCGGATCTAGAGGTATTTGCTGAGCTTTGAGTTGCTGCGCGTCTACTTTCCTCTTCGCCGTCGTGCATATCAGATGAATTAGTGCAGGAGGTGCGCTGATCCGCTCAGCAGCGCGTCCAGACAACCAATCGGCTTTTACTTTGGAATTTTTTTCTTCGGGGCTTTACTGCGGTAAAGCTGTCTGTAGAGGTGATGAGTTGTGATGTTCCGCGTAGCTCCTATCCGTCGTTCGTTTGCATCGGGCAGGGCACAGGTATTTATTCGACTCCGCATAGTCGTATTACAGAGATAGGGAGACGGAAGTTCTGGTGCTTATTTGTTCTTGGTGCTATGAAGTTAAACCATAGTTCACTACGAAGCGAAGCTTTCCATGGGTAGGTTCTTCGGGTGTGCAAATAATGGTGCGAATATACGTCCAGGATTTTCCGGAAGGATTTTCTTCAGTCTTAAAGTTGAATAATCTCAACTTTTCCGAATGGAATTGATGATGGTGTCGAACATCCAGGAAGGGAATTCCAGTCTGGCTGCACCCGACCCGACTGGTCTGTCCGCAGCATAAAGAATACTAAACGCAGCATAGTAGCAAACGGGAGGCTACTTAAAAATGAAGCAAACAGAAAAGTCAGCTAGGAGGTTTTTCAGCGATATTTCGGCCTGTCTTAGTAAGGGTCCTTTTCAGGCTGTTGGTACGGAAGAAACGAACCTGCAATCCGAAAATCGGACCCTTGTTTCGTGACTAAGTCGAAAATGTACAAACGAATCCTTCTTTTCTTGCAGCAACAGCCTGAAGTGACTGGCCATTTTGCCTCGTACGAAAAAGCGCATGTAAGACATGAACAAGAGCTACGAGCTCATATGGCACTTGTTACGAGTAGGCACGGCTCGGTTATGTCAATGATATATCTAGTGTTTGCTAGGTGTCTTCCCACCAAGTTTCATCTCGATCCCTCCACTCATAGCGTTTTCCAATATTTCCGGTTCTCCCCTCCAGCTCCCCCCAAAAGTCACCGGATCCGGTCCGGATTTTAAGTGGGTCGTCTGAGGCATGAGGTCTTTCCAAATATCAAGTTTCATCGAGATCCGGTCACCCGTTCAAAAGTTATAAATACCTCAAGATTCCGGATTCCCCCTCCCTCCACTCCCCCAACAGTGCCCGAATCGGCTCGGTCATGTCAATGATGTATCTAGTGTTTGCTAGGTGTCTTCCCACCAAGTTTCATCTCGATCCCTCCACTCATAGCGTTTCCCAAGATTTCCGGTTAACCCCTCCAGCTCCCCCAAAAGTCAACGGATCCGATCCGGATTTTAAGTGGGTCGTCTGAGGCATGAGGCCTTTCCAAATATCAAGTTCCATCGAGATCCGATCACCCGTTCAAAAGTTATAAATACCTCAAGATTCCGGATTCCCCCTCCCTCCACTCCCCCCCACAGTGCCCGAATTGGCTCGGTTATTTCAATGATGTATCTAGTGTTTGCTAGGTGTCTTCACACCAAGTTTCATCTCGATCCCTCCACTCACAGCGTTTCCCAAGATTTCCGGTTGCCCCCTCCAGCTCCCCCCAAAAGTCACCGGATCCGGTCTGGATTTTAAGTGGGTCGTCTGAGGCATGAGGTCGTTCCAAATATCAAGTTTCATCGAGATCCGGTCACCCGTTAAAAAGTTATAAATACCTCAAGATTCCGGATTCCCCTCCCTCCACTCCCCCGACAGTGCCCGAATCGGCTCGGTCATGTCAATGATGTATCTAGTGTTTACTAGGTGTCTTCCCACCAAGTTTCATCTCGACCCCTCCACTCATAGCGTTTCCCCAGATTTCCGATTGCCTCCTCCAGCTCCCCCCAAAAGTCACCGGATCCGGTCCGGATTTTAAGTGGGTCGTCTGAGGCATGAGGTCTTTCCAAATATCAAGTTCCATCGAGATCTGATCACCCGTTCAAAAGTTATAAATACCTCAAGATTCCGGATTCCCCCTCCCTCCACTCCCCCCACAGTACCCGAATCGGCTCGGTTATGTCAATGATGTATCTAGTGTTTGCTAGGTGTCTTCCCACCAAGTTTCATCTCGATCCCTCCACTCATAGCGTTTCCCAAGATGTCCGGTTGCCCCCTCCAGCTCCCCCGAAAAGTCACCGGATCCGGTCCGGATTTTAAGTACGTCGTCTGAGGCATGAGGTCTTTCCAAATATCAAGTTCCATCGAGATCCAATCACCCGTTCAAAAGTTATAAATACCTCAAGATTCTGGATTCTCCCTCCCTCCACTCCCCCCCACAGTGCCCGAATCGGCTCGGTTATGTCAATAATGTATCTAGTGTTTGCTAGGTGTCTTCCCATCAAGTTTCATCTCGATCCCTCCACTCATAGCGTTTCCCAAGATTTCCGGTTGCCCCCTCCAGCTCCCCCCAAAAGTCACCGGAACCGGTCCGGATTTTAAGTTGGTCGTCTGAGGCATGAGGTCGTTCCAAATATCAAGTTTCATCGAGATCCGATCACCCGTTCAAAAGTTAAAAATACCTCAAGATTCCGGATCCCCCCTCCTTCCACTCCCCCCACGGTGCTCGGATCGGGGAAGTGACTATTTCCAACTTAATCATTTGGGGTCCCTGATACGCTTGCCAAGTTTTATCGTCCTAGCTTATCTGGAAGTGCCCGAACTAGCAAAACCTGGACAGACCGACAGACCGACGGACGGACAGAAATTGCGATCGCTATATGGCACTTGGCCGAAGGGCAAGTGCCATAAAATTGAAACACTGGCGAAGGGAGATGATTTCTAAAGCTTGTGACTGTGTTCCATCCTACTTACCATAATCACTAAACATATGGCGTCAAGGATTAAGACGGCGTCAAAACTGGAACGAATGCTTAAATTTTTGGCCAAATTTCGCGCCATGGACTGATCGGGTCAATCACGTCACAGAGATGGTAGTAGTAAGCAAATTAGTTACTGCTTTGAGAAGATTGGAACGGTTACCGCGGTAACTTTTCACGAAGTTGGAACGGAAATAGTAACTAATAGTTAATATTGTTAAGAGGGAGATACACCCTATAATTCCATAGGGCAGCTAGGAATAAGTACGAGGGGTCCTTTGAAGTAGCCGAAGGGTCTCAGCTTGTTAGAGCTGGCTCCCTGACATTTGAAAAAACATCACTTTTCTCCTTTACTCGGATCTTGAAACTGCACAAAAAGTTGAAATACCATTTTACACGTCGACGCAAGAATGACAATTACCACAGCAGCCAAAACAACAGCTTTAATTATTTGAAACTCGTGAATTTTCTGCATTTCTTTCTTCCAATCGCCATGCTGTTTCTGAACGTGACTCATGGCTGCTGTACAGTTCCCAGTAACTTCTATACTGTCGGGGTCGATAGTATCCGTAACATTAAGGAACCGGAAATGAGACTGCAGCAAATCCTCGACCGATATGTCACCGTAAATATGGTATAAAAGATCAGAGTACTGCGAGTTTATTGAGTCGACAATGTCAGCGTAAGTTACGCTGTCGTCACACTGATCATCTTCAGTCACTGTGACGAATTCCACTGTTGATGTGTCGTTCTGGACCTCCAGTGATCCATTGATGGACACCACAATGTCCGAGTCTTCTAGCTCAGCAAACTCTAAGGTTTCATTTAGGGAAAACAGAGTATCTGACACATTCCACTGATTTTGCACTGAAATGATGGTATCAGCAAGGGCCCATGATTGCCCCTTCTCTGCACGATACAGGATTGCCACATGATTCATTACCAATTTTTTTTTAGTTTTTGTCTGTTTCTATCACCAGATTAGTCAGTAACAATTATTTCACAGAAGAAATCAGCAATTTTCAGTTTCTAACCCATTCCAGAAAAAATCACAAAATTTCTGTGCGGCTTCCTCGCGATTCCTTCTTTTGGGGATATTGTTTTTAGACGAAAGATTCGTTCCATACAATTTATCCCCTAACATTGGGAAGTGATATACTGCCCCGAGCGCGATCACTGTTCCAGTAGCACGCGAGTTCTTATCATTATTATTATTATTAGTTATTACTATTAATACTCGATTATTACCGAGACCTTGTCAGTCCGGAATACGTGTTTTAAGGCTACCATGATTTTTCGCTACTGAGTATTTTTTTTTCGCCGCGTCCCGAAGGGCAAAACGCAACAGGTAACGAAGGGCAAAAATAAATTATAGATAAGCAGTGGATTAGCGAAAAGACCTCAGAACGATTTTGCGCCGCTCCTCGCTGCTAATTATAAAGGCTCAGGAAAAGTATTAAAATAAAAGCTGCTGATTTGATGCTATCTCATTCTGTCTTCTCTAAGAGAAGACAGAAGTTCTCTTCTAACCGATAAAGATGGAAACTAATAAAAATACGACCTGCAAAGAAAATACAATTTATATCGTGTTTTCACTGTGTTGCAGTTTATGTAAATTGAATGCTTGTCCCAAGAAATTTGTTGACAAGGCCGTACTAAAATCATACGATTTTGCTTGTTGAATGGCAGGCTAATTGGATTTTTTAATGAATTATGAGAGTGGCAAAAATTCCTAGGTCTCTAATAAGTAAAGCTAAGTTCCCACTGTCCAGTTTGCTGGTCCCACAGCCCAGTTAATGGCCAGTTTTTTTTGTTGGCAGCTTTTTTCTCCCGATTTTTACCGGCCAGGAAAAAACGCTGGCCAGTTTTCTTCAAATCGACTCCCAAAACGTAAGTGGAGGGATAGCTATAACATCGCAAAAGTCGTCCGTCCGTCTGTTAGCACGATAACTCTCGAAGGGGTTGAGATAATTTAATCAAACTTGGCATGAGGACTCTTTAGATCAAAGTACAGGTCAAGTTCGAAGATGGGCTATATAGCTCTATATTTAGGGGGGGGGGGGGGGTGAAATTAAGGAGAACAAAAAATATTTGTTAAAAGCTAATGAAATAGTCGAAATAGGGGTAAGGAGACATGCTGAATCTGAAATTTATTTTCTCGCCGGACAAATAGTTAACCCGGAATCCGGCGAAAACCGGAAAATTGGAAGTTTAATATGAAGTTGATTGGAGGATCGATTTAGGGGCAAGGAAACTTGCCGAGTCCGAATATGAAAACTATTTTCTCGCCCGACAATTATTTCGGCCGGAATCTGGCGGAAACCGGAGAATTTGTTTAAAGTAAAAGTTTTATTTAAATTTGATAAGATGTTCGGTTTGCGGGATAGTAGACATGTTGCATTCGCATATGACAATCATTTTATCACCGGATGTATAGATCGCTCGGAATCCGGCTGAAACCGGAAATTTTTTTAAAAGTAAAAGTTTAATCTGAAGTTGATTAGAGGTTGGATGTAGGTGTAAGTAGACATGCTGAATTCGTTTTTTAGCTTTATTCTCGGACAAGTAGTTCCGGAATCCCACCAAAACCGGAAAACTGGCAGAAGTAAGGCAGGAAGTTTTGATCTGCTTCGTCAAAATAAATATGACTTAAAAGGATAAACACACATGCTGAATCCATATCTGAACATAGTGTTCTCATATGATTAGCTATTTGGCCTTAATCTGTTTCTAAATTTTAATAGTAAAAGTGTTCAACGAGTCTGGCGAAGACAAGACCCAATTGTCTGGACAAATTTGAGCTTTTGGGATCCCATCGAAACCTTTGGTCTTGTTTAGTAGGAAAAGGTTTGTCAAAGATGACTGAATTGACTGAAAAGATTAAGTGGAGCGATAGCGATGTTGAACTGCTAACACTTGGCTCTGGGATTCATCCAGGGCGGACTACAAAGATCAGCGAAAACAACAAAAACTCATACCTAGCTCTTGCAGAGAGTGGACTTCGACATGCAGAGCTCGGTATTTCAAACGAAGAACTAGCAAGCATTTTAAAAAGAAAATTTGACTCACTAAAAGACACTTATATTCGTGAGAAACGACACGACCAAGGGAAAATCTACAGTTCTTGTTGTTCACATCAGAGTATGCAGTGAGAACAAAAAAAAAGGCGGCTTTTAAGACTGGCCTGATTTTAAATCTGTCCAGCAAAAATAACTGGGCAGTGGTAACTTAGCTTAAGCCAGGTAACTACACAAGGTTCAGTGCGTGTGCAAACCCTGAGTGGCGATAAATACCCAGTGGTGAAAAATTCCCCTGCCACTAAAACTCTGCTACGATCAGCCCGACGTGTGGCTCTTTGCCCCAAGGTCGGGAAAAATCTGCGTTCTCAACCACTTTTTTTTCACCTATCTCGTGTCGAACCTTTCCATGTATTTTTTTTCTCCGGTTCAAACCCTGAAATAATGGATTACCCGAAGAAAACGGATACTTCTCACCATCATCGGAAAAGGCAGGACGAAGTGTTGACGACGACGGGATAGGACTTCAAACTTTGAGACTGAATTTTGGACTTTGTTTTAATAATTAAACATGATCTTTTTCAAGCTTGAGCGGCTTGAGCCTGAAGATGACCCTTGCCAAGAAGGGCCGAAAAATATCTCCAATAAAATTCAGCTGATGTATCCGTTTTGCACTGTCAAATATGATTCACAGTCAGCTTGGGCTGAAGGAATGTTTACCCTGTAAACAGGCTACCGAAAAATGTTTCTCCGATCCTTTCTTGATCGACTGAACACCAGTTTGGAACAAAGTATGATTGGAAATGTGTGTAAGAAGGCTTCAAAGTCATACTCTCGCACCGTATTGGTCGGCTATGCCGCAAAGATTCAAAACCCGACCAATAGGTCTCGAGACATTTATTTTGTCGTAAAAATTTGGAGCCTTCCAAAATACATTTCCGAATAAATTGCTCGAGAACTGTGTTTGATCAATCATGAGGTTTCTTGAAATCTTTTCGAGGACGAGGATTAACAAGCTTCCAATATATACCAAAGGCCCATAATTCAGTCTTAAAGTTGAAAAACAGTTAAAAAATGTATAGCTTTTTCGGTTTTCGTCGGGTACTCCGCAATCTCTCTGCTAATCACCGAAAACCTTGATTACCTCGAGACAAAGTCAATGCAAGAACCGAACGCTGTAGAAAGAGCTTTGTGCAAGCGGCCGTTGGAATCTTTAATACATCTCCTATAATGTTTTAGCCTGGTTTTAGCGTTTTATTTTGGTTGGCCATTCTCTGACCATTACCTTATAATGTTATCGACAGCGTAGCCTACCTAATTAAAAACCTCAAGTTCGTCAGTTCAATGCTGTGAAAGTTCGTTTCGTAATTAAGTATTTATCCGCCACTCTGTGCAAATTTAGGGTGAGAACACCTTGCTATATGTGTGATCGGGCGACAATAGAGGGCTTTTGGAGTGGAATGAACCATAGTGATAAGACGACCTTGGGGGAATCGTGAACACGAACGATAAATCGTGGGCCCTTACTGTCACCAGAATCGATGGTGAGATTGAAGTCGACGTCAGTGAAATTGAAGTCCACATTAGGCCCGGTGTCTAGTTCGCTACTCCACGTACTCGAAGAATTCTGGAAGGGAACAACGGTGCTGTATTCCGTGCTGGACGAGTTCCAGTCGCTAGTGGTTGCTGTCTTTTCCTGACATTTGCTCTGCGTAATGACATGAGTGATGTGACAGAGAACGATCAAAAGCGCTTGTGCGGTCGAGTTGAGATCCTGGAACGAGTGGGCGTCCGACGCCTCTGTTGTTAACTCGACACCAGGCATTTTCACAAGCTGCAAATAAGACCTTTTGTACAGGAATCGAGCTGGCTCTATCCCCCCCCCCCCTTTTAAATAAAGTAAAGAAAAATGTTGGATAAATACATTCGCCATGGTTTTTTTACTCGCTTCACGTCTGCGGATTTGCTTTAATTTCAATGGTTAATTTTCGCATTAATACCGTAAAAATAATTGTTGGATAAATAAACCCAACACCAATAGTCCTTGAGCCGAAGCTGACTGGGAAACATGTATCAAACAATAGTTGCGTTTTTGATCGAAGTTTGAAGTTACCTTCAACCTCAACCTTAAATACCGTTTTTGGTCGCCGGTCACAGTTCCTTCGTCCGTCAAACTCTGACCGTCGAACTTCGTGCGCTAGCAAGTTCGAAGTTTGCTTGAATCGTCGAAGAAACGTCGACCTGGCAAGGATCGCCGGAGTCGTAAAAACACTAATTAAGCAAACGGTGAACTTCGACGGCGTTCAGAAACGGAAATTAAGCAACCGGCTAAGCGAACGGCGGACAAAACTTCGATCAAAAACGCAACTAATGACTACGACCTGAAAGTCAGCTATGATGTTCGTCTGCGATGTTCCGCCCCCAACAGCCTGAGGAGGACCTTTGCTAAGAAACGGCGAAATATGGGAGACGAACGTCGTAGCCGACTACCCATTTTTAGCCTTTTTTTTTATAATCAATACCATTTTTGTACTCGCTTCATGTCTGCATTTTCGCTTTAATTCGCCTTATTTCAGTTCAGCGCACCAAGTGGACTAGTTTCTGTTCACTTCAGAAGCGCTAAAAAGTTGTACTTGTAGGTACAGAACGAAACAATGGCAAAAGGCGGGAATTTCAGAAGCTTATAATCCTACAAGGGAGCTAAGGATGATACAAAAGGCAGAAGAAGTAAGAGTGGTCCTTTAAGAAAAATGTCTATCCTTCCGCAAGTTTCCAATTCAAATCGGGAGTCCTGTAAACACTGAACAATAAGGCGTTTTTTGGTGTATGGGGGTAGGAAAAGTAGATATTTTCAAAACTTGAAATATGTAAATCGGATTTTCCTAAAAAAAAAAATTCTTGATAAATTCCAAATAGAAAAGGGTTAAAGTTCAGCATAACATTACGTTCAGCATCACAAACTGTCATCAATGTATCGCATCGTCCAATAAAGATTACCATGACCACAGGCGTGGAGCTGCCGGGCAGAATGTCCTAGGTATCTCTCGCAGTTAGGATCCCAAAAAACAGGTCTTCTAGTTTCTATCTTGAACAAGGTCCCGAAAAGCAAGTGAAGGCGTTTTCCCGAACGCTTTGTAAACATGTAACCTATTAGCTTTGCTAAGAAAACAAACTCTGAAGGTTAAGCCTGGAACTGGAAATTATACCGCCAGTGAAGAGTTTGCTCCAATATTTTAATCTGTTCAACTAGCAGTGATCTAGTGATTTGATCTCACCGATTGGGAGCCGGAGGTAAACTAAATTAGTAGCTGGTCTTATAACACAATTTCCAAGTCGGATATCAGGGATGTGGTCTGAGCTTCGGCGGTTGAAAACAACAATTTAGGATCTGAAGTCGTCAAACACAGAACAGAACAAGACCAAAGGTTTCGATGGGATCCCAAAAATTCAATATCTGATCCAGACAACTGGGTCTTGTCTTAGCCAGATCCAGTCTTCGCCAGACTCCTTGAACATTTTTACAATTAAAATTCAGAAACAGATTAAGGCCAAATAGCTAATCACCTGAGAAAACCAAGTTCAGATTTGGATTCAGCATGTGTGTTTACCCCTATAAGTCATATCTGTTTTGACGAAAACTTCCTGCCACTTCTGCCAATTTCCCGGTTCCGGCCGAACTCCAGAACTACTTGTCCGGCGAAAAAAGAAAGCTCAAAGACGAAATCAGGGTATCTTCTTTCCCCAGTAATGAACATCTAATCAACTTCAAATAGAAATTTAGCTTATAACAAATTTTCCGATTCCAGCCGGATTTCGGTCGAACTATATGTCCGGGTAAAAGACGATTGTCACACAGGGACTCAGCATCTCTTCTTACCCCTAAATCGCTTATCTAATCAACTAGAAATAAAACTTTGACTTCCAACAGTTTTCCGGTTTTGGCCGGATTCCGGACGAACTACATGTCCGGGTAGAAACTTGTTTTCACATAAGTGTTCAGCATGTCTTCTTGCCCTAAATCGAACATCCAATCAACTCCAAATTAAACTTTTAATTTTGACAAACTTTCCGGTTTGGGCCGGATTCCGGTCGAAATACTTGTCCGTCGAGAAAATAGTTTTCATCATCGTCTTCAGCATGTCTCCCTACCTCTAAATCGAACATTTAATCAACTTCAAATAAAACTTTTACTTTCAACAAACTTTCCGGTTTTGGCCGGATTCCGGGCGAAATACTTGTCCATCGAGAAAATAATTTTCACCATCGTCT
This sequence comes from Branchinecta lynchi, assembly GCA_023053575.1. Taxonomy (NCBI): domain Eukaryota; kingdom Metazoa; phylum Arthropoda; class Branchiopoda; order Anostraca; family Branchinectidae; genus Branchinecta; species Branchinecta lynchi. The sequence goes on from JAKZAP010000002.1 coordinate 25,815,143, forward strand.
TCAGCATGTCTTCCTACCCCTAAATCGAACATCTAATCAATTTCAAATAAAACTTTTACTTTCAACAAACTTTCCAGTTTTGGCCGGATTCCGGGCGAACTACTTGTCTGATGACAAAATGGTTTTCACCATCGTGTTCAGCATGTCTTCTTACCCCATAATCGACTATCACATTAGCTGTTTCAAAATATTTTGTTTGTCCCTTAATTTCAATCCCCTCCCCCACCCCTAAATGTAGAGCTACAAAGCCCATCTACGAACTTGACTGGTCCGACGACCCAACGAACCTTCTCACCAAGTTTCATCAAAATATCTCATTCCCTTCGAGAGTTATCGTGCTTACAGACGGACGGACGGACGGACAGACGGACAACTTTTGCGATGTCATAGGTATCCCTCCACTTACGTTTTGGGATCCCAAAAAGAGAACTTCGAAAACACTTAAGCTGCATATTAAAACACAAACATAAAACACCAAAACACAAACATACTAAGTCAGTTGTGTGTGGGAGGGTGGGGGCCACGGAACTACGGTAGTGGTTCGCTTGCCGTGTCTTGCCCCACCCTACTTGTTTGTTTAGTTGATGTTAATTATTCCTTTCACTGAATTACCCCTGGAGGAATAAAGCCAAACTACAAAGGGAATTCCAGGTTCTAGAAACAACGAGATTGAATATTCTGCTGATTAGTCGAACCGTGTGATCCGGAGTACTCCTTTCGTTCTTAATTATTGCTGGGGGTGAGCATTATCTTTGGGGGCGCAACGAATCAAATCACTTTTACGTCAGTGCGCTTGAGATTTTGATCGCCGGAGTGCAAAACCGACGTAGAGAACAAAACCACTGTTTCCACGGAACAAGACCAAAGGTTTCGATGGGATCTTGGGTCTTGTAGACATCCAGTCTTCGCCGGACTCCTTGAACATTTAACTATTAAAATTCACCCAAGTTCACATATGGATTCAGCATGTTACCCCTACACTTCATATCTACTTTGACAAAACTGATCAAAACTTTCTTCCTTACTTCTGAAAAATTTCCGGTTTCGGCCGGTTTCCGGGTGAACTACTTGTCCGGCAAAAATCTGAAGCTCAAAACAAACTCGACATATCTTCTTACCCCTATATCGAACCTCTAACCAACTTCGGATAAACTTTTAATTTAAAAAAAATTCTGGTTTTGGCCGGATTCGGGGCTAACTATTTGTCCGGCGAGAAATTAATTTTCATCTAGAAGACACAGCCTGTCTCCTTACCACTAGATCGAACCTCGAATGAACTTCAGATAAGACTTTTACTTAGAAAAAACATTTCGATTTCAGCCAGATTCCGGGTGAAGTATATGTCCGGGTAGAAAATGATTGTCATTTACGGATTCAGCATGTTTTCTTACCCCTAAATCCAACATTTAATCAACTTCCAATAAAAATTTTAATTTTAATAATTTTTCCGGATTTGGCCAGATTCCAGACGAACTAATTGGCAAGCGAGATATGGATTCAGCATGTCCCCTTACCCCTAGATCCACTATCTCATTGGCTTCTTACAATTACTTTTTTTGTCCCTTAATTTGAAACCCCTCCCACCCCTAAATACATAGCAATGAGGCCCATTTACGAACTTGACCTGTACTTTCAACCAACGGATTCTCACACCAATTTCAACAAAGTATCTCAATCCCTTCGTGAGTTATCGTGCTAACAGACAAACAGACGGACGGACAACTTCACGAAGTCACTTACGTTTTCGGATCCAAAAAAGTGTTGAGACCTGTCAAGCGGGAGTCCAAAGAGTTATGAAACAACCTATATCTTGGACTGACACTTCAAGTAGAGAAAATCTTGACCATTATCCAGTCTTGGAGACCTTTAACACACAAGAGGAACAAGATCAAAGGTTTCAATGGGATCCCAAAATTTTAATATTTGCTCCCCACAATTCGGTCTTGTAGATATTCGGTCTTCAACATACTTCTTAAACATTTTTACTTTTAACATTTACAAACAGGTTAAGGCCAATGGTATTAATCGGAGAAGACCAAGTTCGTATTTGACAGTGCAAACCGGATACGCCAGCTGAATTTCAACAACTACAGATATGTTCAGATATCCGTTCTGCGCTGTCAAATATTCAAATACTGATTCAGCATATGGTTTACCATACAGAATTCTGCCCAACTTCCGGTTTCCCGGATTCCAGACAAACTACTTGTCTGGCAAAAACCTAAAGCTCAAAAATAAATTCAGCATGTCTCTATACCCCTACATCCAACCTCTAAACAACTTCCGATTAAGCTTTTACTTTTAACAATTTTTTCCGGTTTCAGCCGGACTCCGAGCGATCTATACATCTGGGCAGAAAATGTTTAACAGATTCTCCGGTTTTGGCCGGATTCCGGCCGAACTAATTGTCCGACGAGAAAATAAATTTCATATTCGGAATTAGCAAGTCACCACGACCTTCTACACTGCTTCCTGGCCGACAATTGAAATCAAGTGTCTTTTTGTGTATGTTTATGTGTTTTATTCATTTTCTTCATTTACTCCGCTTTCTGAAAACGGCGGGTTATAAATAAATTACTTACTTACTTGCCCCTAAATCGACCATTCAACTTCATAATCAAGTTCATACTAAACTTTTACTTTTCATAAATCTTCCGATTTTCGCCGGATTCCGGGTGAACTATTTGTCAGGCGAGAAAATAAATTTCATATTCGAATTCAACATGTCTCTTTGCCCCTAAATGAACTATCTCAATAGCTTTCAAAAAATATTTTGTATGCCCGTTAATTTGAAACCCCTCTCCCACCCTCAAATATAGCCCACAGAGCCCATCTTCGAACTTGACCTATACTTTGACCCAAAGGATCCTCTCACCAAGTTTCATCAAAGTATCTCAATCCCTTCGAACGTTATCGTGCGGACAGACGGACAACTTTTGCGTTGTCATAGGTATCCCTACACTTACGTTTTGGGATCCCAAAAAAAACTGTATTTTTAAACCAAAAATCTGAAGAAAAAAATATACAAGCACAGACTCAACAAGCCTCCAATGAACTGTTTTGATAGCATTCAGGGCACCAGGATTGACCACAGCTGCTCTCAAGAGCTAGCTTATAGACTTTCTTTAGTCTTCTTCACCAACGCTGCCAACGGAATTCCTTTCAACTGGACAGGAATTCCTGTCTAGCTAGATTTTAGCCACAGACAAACCACTTATCTAGCAATAAACTAAAGCTCAAAAACAAATTCTCTCCTTACCCCCACATTCAACCTCTAATCAACTTCAGATTAAACTTTTACTTTTAACAAATTTTCCGGTTTCAGCCGGATTCCGAGTGGTCTATACGTCCGGCGAGAAAATGATTGTCGTATCCGAATTAAGCATGTCTTCTTACCCGCAAATCGAACATCTTATCAAATTTAAATAAAAGTTTTACTTTTAACGAATTCTCTGCTTTTGGCCAGATTCCGGACGAACTAATTGTCCGGCGAGAAAATAAATTTCATACTCGGACTCAGCATGTCTCCTTGCCCCTAAATTGAACCTCTAATCAACTTCATATTAAACTTTTACTTTACACAAATTTTCTGGTTTTCGTAGAAAACGCCATAATCTGAAACCCCTCCCCCACCCTCAAATATAGGGCTACAGAGCCCTTCTTCGAACTTGACCTGTACTTTGACCCAAAGGATCCTTCCACTAAGTTTCATCGAAATATCTCCCCTCGAGAGTTGTCGTGGAGACAGACAGACGGACAACTTTTGCGATGTCATAGGTATCATAGGTATGTGTCATAGGTATGTTTTGGGATCCCAATAAAACTAGGAAGCCAAGGGTCCACAAAACTATAACAGGCACGTCGTTCGGGGATTCTTTGTGTCTACAAGAACTGTTTTGCACTTACAATTGGCTATCACAGGCAGGGCCCCCCCCCCCCCTAAGTGTTGAGCACTCGGTCAAACAACAAAAATCGTTGTCCCCCCATTTCGAAATTGGGGATTTAACGTGTCTATCGGTTCCCCTTTCTTTATCGAATTTGCTAATTCCTCTAACTTTTGTTCACTCCGCATTGATTTTACCGCATTCGGTCTGTCCCTTCGTAAATCCGTTGATTTAACATGTTTATTTGGTCTCATTCGTTAGCGAATTCGGTAATTCACCGGACTTTTCTCAAGTCCGTATCTGTTCTATCGCATTCGGTCAGTCCATTTCATAATCGGCCATTAATCAGATTTACTTGGTTCTGATTCATGACCAAATCCGATAATTCGTCCAAGTTTTCTCAAGTCCGCATCGATTTCAACGCATTCAGTCCGTCCTTGCGTAAATTCGGTGATTTAACCTATTTATCTGGTCTCATTCTTTACCGAATTCGGTCGCATTCGGTCAGTCCATTTCACAATTCGGTCATTAGTCAGATTCATTTGGTTCTGATCGTGACCGAATACGATAATTCATCCAACTTTTGTTCAGTCCGCATCGACTTCGAAGCATTCGGTCCGTCACTGCGTCAATTGGGTCAGTCCATTTCATAAGAAAGATTTGTTAGACCCGATTAGTCCCTTTTCTTTCTTTTTTAAAGTTTATTTTTTGATCGCGTGTATTTACTACATTATTGAAAGCTCAGTGTATTTTTTCCTTTTATTTGTCTATACAGCACTATTTTCTTCTTCTTAAGTGCGTAAATCAAATTTGGTCTTCATCATAATTAAATGGTGAGATTCATTTGGTTCTGATTCGTTACCGAATACGGTAATTCACCGGATTTTTCTTTAGTCCGTTTCTATTACTAGACTTGCTAAATTCGGTTGTTTTAGGTGGTTCTAACAAGAGTTCTATTCCATTATGAAATTCGGTTGTAATACCGCTCTCGACCTGTTCCTTATTTTTTTGGTTAGTTTTTCGGTATACACGAATTCATTATTTGCTTCAGCCCAGTTACTGAGTTCGGTGATTTAAGTGGCATTTATTTTCTCTCGTTCTTTACCATTTACGGTAGCTTCAGCTGGTTGCTGTTCATTTTTTACTTCATAGGATTGCAGTACTTCAGAAACAAACACGTCTCTTGACGTGAAAACTAGCCTACTTTTGTTTGCTGTAAATTCCGAACAGATGTACTTTGTATCCAATTTACCCTGGATCGCCCCTATCGTTGCCAGACAACTCTGGCTCGAATAGGTAATCTTGGGATCTCAGAAAGGCACTTTTATCATCAGTCTTCATTCGCAGTCTTCACTAGTTAGACAAAGGTTGCCTCATTTAGTTTGCATTTGGGGCTTGGAATTTGTGGGGGCTTGAACTATGTAATAGCTAGAATTTGCATGGGAAGTAGTTAAATTTTGCCAGAAAAAAGGCGGATTCAAAAAAGTTCGCCTGCGGGGCCCCTAATTAATCATGAGCAGAGCCGTTAGCGACCGACGTTGTCACTATGCAGCAACCACCGTTTTTTGCGATTATTTCAAGTCCTGTTGGCAAAACTGGAAAGGTCTTCCAAAGGTAAAAGGCTAGTGCGGCGTATCCCTGAAAAAAAAAGAAAACACAAGCGGAAAAGCGAGAAAACCCGCCAATCTTTCTGTTTAGACTTGTTTGTATATACTCTGCAACTTTTTACGTTGTAGTTTCATGAAAGCAACTCACTGTGTTCTTACAATTTTGTTTAATAAATTCAGTAAAAATAAGGTAACGATTTGGTCGATTTTACCAGGTGCCCCCCCCCCCCCAATAAAGAAAGGCTCGGGACGCCCCTGATCACAGGTCAAACTTAAAAGTCCCTTCAGACTGGAAGTGAAAACCTTTTCCGTATATCGCTATAACCCAGTTCGACGCTCAAAGCGGACTAGTTTCTGAAGGTCCCCCACTGTCTCACTCAGCACATGCGCCAGAGAGATAGTAAATTCGGAGCTATGAGGCAACGCGCAGAAAATTATAGCTTAACTTTCTACTCAACTACTTTTACTCAAATTGAAAATATGGATAAATATGGTAAGGAGCAGAACATAATAACTTCCACTTTAAACTCCAACGACGGTGCAAAACTTCTATTGCTCGGGAAGCAGATTTCCTACTCACTAACCTGTGAATCTATTTTGCTATAACTTTCGGGAACTAATCCGCTAGGAAGCGCTGAACTAGAAAATGGCGAAACCCTTACGTTTACCCTTTCACACCTGCAGCTCACGTCTTCAGAATTCAACTGTTCTAAATACAGCGGCAAATCTTCTTTCCAAGAAAATTCCGTTTTGTTTATTTTTGTTTATCTCTTGTACGTTGTTCGTGACCTTAGATTTCTTTTCTAAGGTTGGTAGTGATGTTTACGTTGTCATTATGTCCGTACAGGCTTCGATGGTAAGGCAGAAAGTAAGAACTCTCTCAGTCGGAAGAAACCTGGAACTTCAGTGAAGTCATCATCATAATAATTATGCTCACACCAGATCCAACTCATTTCTTTCGAACCGTCGTAAAAGCTCCGTAGGACTTACCCTAGAACAACACTCAGCTCAACTCACTGTGTCCCACATCCGTCCTGGAGTACAACTGACTCAGTGACCACACCTGCGAGTTGGTTTCTGAAATAATTGCTTGGAAAATGTTTGGAAATACGCTGTCATACCTGATTCCAGGGGCGGGCGGAACGCGGGAAAAGGACAACAAAATCCCAGCGATAATAAACATGGCGCTGGGAAGATTAGGATATCAAAACAGTCAGTCAAAATGTTTAGAAAATAAGAAAAACGGAAATCGGTATTTAACTAGAAACGGAAGTTGGACGGCAACAGGTATTTTAATGAAAGCACAATCTAGCATTCCAGCAAATCAACAGTGTGCCATTCCGCGTGATGAGTTCATGCACCGTTTAACAAGTACAGGAAAACTTGAACAGAATCCGGTCTTTGTGACAAGATTATGTTCAAACGCAGGAAATTTTTTTTTTATTATTCTTCAAACGAGAAAATCTGAGAAAAATAAATTCACCAGCCAACTAAAAAATGTTTTGAGGGCATTTATGGTAGCTGATGACTGCTGTTTTTAAAAGCTAGCTAGACTTTTGTTTTCGTCTTTTTACCAGCGCCCCCGACAAGATTCCTTTCAAGTAGACCTGACTTTTCATCATGAAAGAATTCTCGCTTGCGCTCTTTTCAGTTTGGCTGAATTGACGTGTTGGTGTTGCGGTGTTCTTCGGTCACCTTCCTCGTCTGGATCAGTCTACCACAAATCCCTACTTTTGATAGACTATGCCTAACGTTGGGTATACCCACAGTTAAGAACAGCCAATGCCAAACGGCGGTAATCTTGTTGCAAATGCTAGGCGCCCAATCCAGTACAATCCTGCTGATCTGAGCGACGTTCAGAAAACAAAGAATAAGATTTCTTTTTCAGTGGTTTACCTTAAGTTCTCGCACTTGCTAGCGACAAAGCCTGTTGATAAGGCCCCAATAGTCTGTTGACGTCACCGGGACTTACGCTCTGGAAGTTGACACTGATGGATATAGTTTTCCAGGTCAGGTCTTTCCAGTCACTGTCTACTCTTCTCTTGAAGGAGTCTGCTGTTTCGTCCATCACCGTCTCCTTGCTACGGGATTTCCACACTGGAACAACCCGGTCTGTGAAGAAATTGTACTGCTCCCGTTTCTTGCAGAGAGATTGCTCAGGGTTACGGTGCCCATCGTTTTGCATAGGATAACTGGCGTTTGCCATAGGCTATTACAAACTGTGGGTATATCCTATGTTTGACATAACCTATTCAAAAATCAGGGGTTGTTGTCAACGTATTTGCAACTGCAGGACCGCCCTCGGGGTTTTCTTGCGTTTCGTCACTTCGTTCACCGCACAAAAGATTTGTTTAGCTTACCCTAACGACTCAGTAATCAGACGAACATAGATATGGGGCTGCCAAATCCTACTTGGCAAAGAGGTCTTAGCGCGTCATTTCATTGTAACAACTCTAACTTATTTCAAGTCGCGGACACGCTATCTTCCGACACCAATGATTGACACGAGTGTTTATGGCCCAACCAAAATAAAACTTTGACTGTGAAAGAACCATTCAGAGACACGAAGCGTTACACCTCAACCTAGCAAAGCTTTGGAAGTGAATCGGAAGGCACACTACCTCGATCGAACCAATAACAAATAAGCTAATAGAAGTCTTTGAATGCACCGACTATGATTACCCCGACACAACTGAATAGAGCTAGACTTACTTGCTGTTCGAGTTGACGCCCGTCTACTTCCCTCTTCGCCGTTGAGCACATCAGAGGATAAGATCGTACCAGGCGTGCATACACGTGAAGTCACAATGGTATACAGACAATAGTCTGTTTACTCTCGACTTTTCTTCTCCGGGGCTCTACTGTGGTGAGCTGTTTGTGGAGGTAAATAATTGGGAGGTTCCGCGTAGCTCCTACCCTCCGCTCGTTTGCATCGGGAATCTTTCGACTCCGCACGGCCGTAATACAGAGATGGGGAGACAGAGGTTCTACTTCTTGTTGAAATTATGTCATAACCATACAATTGGCGGAGAAATTCGAAATTCAAGATGCAAGTGTTACCCTTTTGGATGTTTCCTCATCGCTTTCAAAAATCATGGACAACGGGGCCCAACCAGCGCACGACGTCGTCCACTGCTTCGTGACCGAAGATTAAAAATTTAATGTCTATTTCTGTGTTTATTTTCTTCATTTACTCCGCCTTTTCAAAATAGCGGATCATAAATATTACTTACTTACTTCTTATTTGTTCTTGATATAACGCACGCACCAGAAAGTATACATTACTAATTTTAGGCATTAGCCCAAAAAGTGAGAGGAAACTTTTAAGATAATGCCACTGTCCCAACACCGAAATCCAGAATTTTGAGTGATCCTATATTAGTAACTTGCCCGAAAAATAAAATGAGCAGGCAATTTACGGTAAAAAAAAACAAATAAAAAAACAATGAGGAATAAGGAAAAGGAAAGAAAAAAGATTCGTTGACGAGAACTATTTGTTCAAATTTTATTTTAACAGAGACTACAGCAGCCACACAGGCAACATCACACCACGAAGAAAATGAGGACCAAAGGCTTCATCGTGATACTGGAATCCGGTTCCAACTGTCAGCCGAATAAGAAAACGAACGGAAGAAAATCTTTGATTCTAACAACTTAGGCAAGAAATGTCACAGGCAAATCTATTACCTTTACTTTGACTCAAAACATCCTCACACCTTGTTTGGTCACAATATCATCTACCGTTCGATTCGGATGGATGCACGTACAGACCATACGACCAACGAATAAATTAACCGGCACATATATCCCACTACTGACGTTCGAGATCCCGATATTAAAACATAAAGCATTGATTGACAGCAGGTACATCTTACGCAAACAAAAACGAAAGAAACAATAGTTGCGTTTTTGATCGAGCTTTTGTTGGCGGTTGGCTTGTCCTGTTGCATAATTTCCATTTTAAAATGCCGTCTAAGTTTGCTTAATTAGCGTTTTTTCGACTCCTGTGATCCTTCCCGGTCGCCGTTTCATCCAACTTGCAGGCAAACTTCGATATCGCTAGCTCACCAAGTTCGAAGTTCAAAGTTGATAAGGAAAAGAAGAAAAATAAAAAATAATGTCAGGCGACAAAGATAGGGATTTGGGAATTCATCCATTCGACAAAAAGTTAGTGCTGAAAAAAAATTTAGTGCTAAAATGCTAAACTTTTTGCTGAAAGAAACGTTGACCAGCTAAGGTAACAAGGCAATGGCGACCAAAAATGGCTTCTTTTTTTTTTTTTCGTGCAAAACGAAAAAAATACCAAAAACGTTATTTAAGAAGAGACCTTCGAATTTGAAGGTAACCTCAAACTTCGATCAAAAACGCAGCTAATACAAAAGGTGCCCCATCGTCAATCTCCTACACCGCTTGGGACCTAGTAGGTTGTCTACTAAACTGTATATTCCACACAATCATGACGTAAACAGTGACGTCATGTAATTGAGACCCAACATGGGATTTTATTGTCCCTAGGTCGTTTTATAAATGTAAACGCATCCGGAGCCTCGCTGGCCGCTCAGCTCTATAAATATATATTCACCGATAGGAGTAAACTACAGTTTTTCGTTTTCTAAGGTAAAATAAATCAAATGGGTTTGACGTCACACTTGTATGGAATTCCAATACAACTTAGTTTACACCCCTAATAGACGACCATTCTGTATGAGAACTCGAGTCGCCTTGAGCCAAGGCAGCTCCCATACTAGACACATGCATAGCAGACGACGTGGTAGTAGTACATGGACGGAGCTCTAACGTAAGAGCAAGTGTTTCCTCTTCACACTAGCGACCAGAGATGTCGGGTATAGCATAATTTTCGGCATGACGACATGATTCTTTTCGTCATCATCGATTCTTGTTAACATGTCACTTCGTTATTCTTGTGATTTTTTCCGTAAAAATAATGTCTCTCACAGAAAAGACTAGATTGCAAGAGAAACCCGTAAAACCGGATTCCGACAGAGCTTTAACTAGTCGTCCGGTAACTATGGATACCGAAATAAGGATATAACCTCAATATCACAGAATAAAATATGACTATGGTACAGTATACACACCCGCTCAGAACGGTTGCTACGGGTGCTAATTTATCACCAAATTTTGTGATTTTTCGTACGTATCACCAGATTACCCAATTTTGGTGATTTTCACATGAAAAATGCCACAAAAATCAAACTATATTTCAAAATTTACGCGCGGCCTCGCTGCCATTTACTAATTTTTGGTTATTTCTTTTAAGAATGGGTGGTTTCTTTTTGTCTGACGTGGCAACACTTCCGCTGAGTCCTATGCGAATCTTCCGAAGCGGCTCATACAGTTAGATCTTGAAACTTCTCTTTCATCAAGAATGAACAATAACCCTACTGAAAATGTTCAACTAATGTTTGAAGCCGAGCAGGATTTGCACCTACCCATGGTTTTCTTACATGGGAAGATACAAGGTCAGGTAGCTACAAACTGATTCGCTTATCTAAGCTGAATCCTCTCAGTATTTGTTTTGTCTATTCTTGACTCAAAGTGGTTTTAAAGCAAATGACGCCACTAATCCTCACCTGTACTGTGTCTTGGAATCCATAATAATTAGAATTTCTGCAAGAAACTTGTTTGCGCAGTGACGTCATAGCATAAACCCGTTGCTTTGTCTCGTTCCGTCATACTCAAGCCGCTTTTCCGAAATGTGTATTTTTGATTTGCCAACAAAATCAAGGCAACAAAAGGCGTGGCCACCGTGAAAAAATACTTGAGAAGACGCGCCACACAATACTGATATTTTTAAATTTGACTTCGCTAAACGGATTATAGTCGCTGACATTTAGCTTATTTGACAGTGCAAAACGGATACGACAGCTGAACTTTACTAGAGCTATATTTCAAGCCTGCTCGTCCCACAAGTTTCTTTTCCAGCTTGAGCCTGAAGAGGACCCTTGCCAAGAAGGGCCGATATATAGCTGTAGTATAATTCAGCTGACGCATTCGTCTTGCACTGTCAAATACGATTCGCAGTCAGCTGGGGCTGATGGAGTATTTATGATATTTAGCTATGTATCTACCCTTCTTGGAAAGGTCCCTCTTCAGGCTCAAGCTGCCAGAAAGACGAACCTCTTTTAAAATAAATGAAGGTTCTAGCAGCTACATAAGTATATGATTCTTGTGAGTTCCTTAGCGACGTTTTGGCCCTCCTTTGCACGAGTCCTACGATAAAACAGCAGCCGTGTCCAAAATCAAGTCTCAACGACAGCTTTAAATCCCACGGATTCCTACAATGTACCTCACGAAAATCCGACAATTATGAATCTTCATTAATTTCACCATACGCTTGAAACCTGAAGAGGACCCTTGCCAAGATGGGACGAAATATTACTTGAATGAACATCTGCTGACTTATCAATCTGGCGCTGTCAAATATGATTTACAGTCAGCTTTGGCTTTGTCCTTATGTTTCGCCTTTCCCAATCACAGATTATCGTCCGTTTCCTCACCCATGCAGAGGATCCCCTCCCCCCCCCCAAAAAAAAATGGAAGGTCTCACAGCTTCGACTCCGTTTTAGCTACCAGAGCCATCTTTGAGAGGTTTTCAACTTGACTTGAAGCCGAGATCGTGTGGTGCTCCAGGTACTTGGCGCTGTTTTCCTCACAGGCTTCCATGAAATACCTAGAAATATCCAGTTTAGTTAGATGGAGCTCTGACTGATTATTCTACCACAACCGGCTTTTTTCGAAGCCGCTCGACTTAACTGTTTTCGGTCATACACTTTGACGGGATTACTAGCGGTTCAGGTTTTTTTTAATAATAAACTAAATAACAAAAGGTCCAGAACCCGGCTGAGAAGACAAATTCGTAATGCACGGGCACGCAAACCCCAAAGCCCCTTTGCATTAGAGCCAAGTAGATCTGAGAACAGACAACAGGAGCAAAAGTCAAGTGTTAGTCAAGAACGATCTGAAAGGCAGGCCCAAACATTGAGACCCAGGGCCCCTATGAAGTTAACAGAGTTAACCAGAGTCTGTCTGGTAATTTAGCAACAACAAAAAAATTCTTTTATAATTAGACGCTACTCTTCTAGTCAAATCCTTTTAGAACATGATACCGAATCTTTTGATGTGATGAGACGGAAACCGATGGTAAATATTTGTTGCAAGGATATTTGTTTACAAGTTTCCGAAATCCATTTTTAAAGGCCATTCACGAGGATGCAGAATGCCGTTCCGGCTATTTCTCCGCCCTTTCCGTCTACTGTGCTATTGCTCCGAGCCACCGCATGGATGAAACAATTGCATATATTTATTAAAGAATAGTAATAGTTCTCCTTCCTCACTAGTCAGAAATCCCAGTGATCCTACCATACGAGGTTGTCAAGGTACGAGAGAAGCTAGATGCCAACAATTCAACCCACCCAGATGACGTTCCAACCAAATTTATCAAAGACAATGCTCTAGCACGGTCTCAGTAGAGATAAGATTAATCCCAGTAGCTAATACTGCAGTTAACTTTAATCCTTACTGGGAGAAACTTTTTACAGTGTTTTTTGCCAAGTGTTCTCTGATAAGTTACCATGGGCTATCTATGAGCTACGGGCATGAGTTCTTGAATTAAAATGTAAGAAATACTTAAAATGTGGTTTCAGGATGTTTTACAGACTCCATATAAATTAGGCTATGCTGCAGTGCAATCCACTAACATCATAAACCGACCCACTCATCTAGATGTTGGACAGCAAGATCAGATGACCTAAATAGATTTTCTGACATGGTACAATTTCATGGTCACTGCTACATTTTCCTGGCGTTTTGTGGACTTTGTCTTAGAAGTGTTGGCAACACTGTTGACAAGTCACTTGTACGATTTCCATTGCGATTTCCAGGTTGACGCTGCCAAGGAAAGTCTGTGGGTAACAAAGCTGCCAGTTTGGGCTCTGAGTACTGAGCTACGTGAATTCAAGAGAAGACAAATTAGCTGGAACTAAAACTCTTCCCGAGTCAGATGTTATTGCGCCTAAAGCATAACCTCTCAAAATCCTTGATTACCAAATTTGTTGTTTTATAAGGATTTGTTAGAAGGACAAGTTGCGGTAGATTCAGTTTCTAACGTTCTTGAAACCATGCTTTATTTTTGAAAAACCCACAGACCCATCCTGGCGGTTTTATTAGCAAATGGTTCCCTTCTTTGAGAAGAAACACGGAGAAAATTGCATAAGCAGGCTTCGTGGCCCAATGACCTCCTCGGACGCAATAAGCGGGAGCACGATCCGCTTTAAAAAGAGTCAGACATGCCAGATATACAAATTGGTCTAGTGCCGTTAACATGGACAGAACTGACATCTGCAGTTAGAAATCTCAGAAATAAAATGGATGAAACGACTAGGGACGTTGAGTGAATTAGTAATATGGGTACGACAGGTCCTTTAGGGCAATTAAGTGAATAGAGAAAAGGATACACGGAAGGCAGGTTAGGGATCAAAGATTTCCTTCTTTTTTTCAGCACATCATTTTCTGATGCTTTGGCTTATCTGAGGCTAACCAGCATTATGCAGTAGCTAAATTTAACAAGAGCTACGAGCTCATATGGCACTTGTTACGAGTAGGCACGGCTCGGTTATGTCAATCATATATCTAGTGTTTGCTAGGTGTCTTCCCACCAAGTTTCATCTCGGTCCCTCCACTCATAGCGTTTTCCAATATTTCCAGTTCTCCCCTCCAGCTCCCCCCAAAGGTCACCGGATCCGGTCCGGATTTTAAGTGGGTCGTCTGAAGCATGAGGTCTTTCCAAATATCAAGTTTCATCGAGATCCGGTCACCCGTTCAAAAGTTATAAATACCTCAAGATTCCGGATTCCCCCTCCCTCCACTCCCCCGACAGTGCCCGAATCGGCTCGGTCATGTCAATGATGTATCTAGTGTTTGCTAGGTGTCTTCCCACCAAGTTTCATCTCGATCCCTCCACTCATAGCGTTTCCCAAGATTTCCGGTTGCCCCCTCCAGCTCCCCCTAAAAGTCACCCCGGTCCGGATTTTAAGTGGGTCGTCTGAGGCATGAGGCCTTTCCAAATATCAAGTTCCATTGAGATCCGATCTCCCGTTCAAAAGTTATAAATACCTCAAGATTCCGGATTCCCCCTCCCTCCACTCCCCCCACAGTGCCCGAATTGGCTCGGTTATGTCAATGATGTATCTAGTGTTTGCTAGGTGTCTTGCCACCAAATTTCATCTCGATCCCTCCACTCACAGCGTTTCCCAAGATTTCCGGTTGCCCCCTCCAGCTCCCCCCAAAAGTCACAAGATCCAGTCCGGATTTTAAGTGGGTCGTCTGAGGCATGAGGTCGTTCCAAATATCAAGTTTCATCGAGATCCGATCACCCGTTCAAAAGTTATAAATACCTCAAGATTCCGAATTCCCCCTCCCTCCACTCCCCCCACAGTGCCCGAATCGGCTCGGTTATGTCAATGATGTATCTAGTGTTTGCTAGGTGTCTTCCCACCAAGTTTCATCTCGATCCCTCCACTCATAGCGTTTCCCAAGATTTCCGGTTGCCCCCTGCAGCTCCCCCCAAAAGTCACCGGATCCGGTCCAGATTTTAAGTGGGTCGTCTGTGGTATGAGGTCTTTCCAAATCAAGTTCCATCGAGATCTGATCACCCGTTCAAAAGTTATAAATACCTCAAGATTCCGGATTCCCCCTCCCTCCACTCCCCCCACAGTGCCCGAATCGGCTCGGTTATGTCAATGATGTATCTAGTGTTTGCTAGGTGTCTTCCCACCAAGTTTCATCTCGATCCCTCCACTCATAGCGTTTCCCAAGATTTCCGGTTGCCCCCTCCAGCTCCCCCCAAAAGTCACCGGATCCGGTCCGGATTTTAAGTGGGTCGTCTGAGGCATGAGGTCGTTCCAAATATCAAGTTTCATCGAGATCCGATCACCCGTTCAAAAGTTAAAAATACCTCAAGATTCCGGATTCCCCCTCCCTCCACTCCCCCACGGTGCTCGGATCGGGGAAGTAACTATTTCCAACTTAATCATTTGGGGTCCCTGATACGCCTGCCAAGTTTTATCGTCCTAGCTTATGTGGAAGTGCCCGAACTAGCAAAACATGGACAGACCGACGGACGGACAGAAATTGCGATCGCTATATGGCACTTGGCCGACGGGCAAGTGCCATAAAAACCTTGGTTGAGACAGAAAACTTGTTCCTGGTACCATTTCGAATAGTGGACTACTGGAATCATCTTCCTGAAAGTATTGGTAGCGTTCCAGTGACTTATTAATAGTTACGATCGTTATTATTCTTGTTATTATTGCCGTTCCAGAGCCCGTCGTAATAAGTAAATTGGCTCCTCCCACTTATTATTTTCGTTCCCCACACTGTTACAATCGTAACAATTTACTTATGATGGTCGCAAGCACCATAAGCGATAATAACTATAGGTTCTGCAGGGACTCCCGTATGAGTGATGACGTATGTTCGCATTGTTATTATTTTCGTTCCAGAGAGCGTGATAACTACCACAATGCGGCGCTCGCCCCTCCTCTAATCATCGTAACTCGTAATAACTTCACTGGAACGCTACCATTGTAAACGCCAAAGCCACAAATCAAAGCAGGTGTGGACCGTCACTTGGCTGATGTTCAGCTTAGTGTTAAAAGTGTCCTGAGAAAATTGTGGACTAGTCTCACCAATGAAACTGTGTCAAAACCCAACATAACAAGGAACCTTTCAAAAGTCGTTAGATAAAGAGTGGACTCGTGTGCCTTTGAAGCGTCACTGGGATGCATCCGATGCATAACACCTCATTACAAATCAAGATGTCAGACAGATCGATTGAACAGATCACGATCGATCTTAATTCGCTCTGAAGTGCGTAATTAAGGTAAAAACCTGTGCATTTTATATTATTACTATTTCTCTTTGTGAACTCTAGAAAAACAAAAAAAAATCATAGCTATTTCTGGATACGGCCAATCATGCAGCAAATTGCCAACTTGTTCTGAAGATTAGTAAAGTTAAATCTGGAAAGAAGTGGTAGTTCCCTTGCCATTGACCGCAAAACAAAATATTTTCTATGAACAAACTTCCAACAGAGCGTATCGTTGAACAGGACGGACCGACGAAAATAATGGTACCCTTTCCACTCGTTATTTCCGAGGTTGGCAGAAAAGTTGGAAAACAAACGATGCGCTTGTTTTCTGAATATCTTCAAGGGCTCATGACGTGTTGTTCAAAACGGCCCTCAACTAGCATGGTTTCTTGGAGACCCCTCTCTTAAAAATGTCCCCCCTTTCCACTCGAACGCACGTAATTGCGACAAACACATGACGGTGCTCCAATGAAGTAGAGGAGGAACATGCTTATTTGAACACATCTCTAACTGTTTAAATAGCTTGGTTTTATTATTTGCTTGTAAAACAGTCAAATAGAACGGGAAAATAACAGACATACTCTTTAACCCGGAAAAAGAAATTCCATATTGACTAGCCCAATGTTTTAAACAGAGCTTCCGCAGCCAGAACAAGACCAAAGGTTTCGATGAGACCCCAAAAATCCAGTATTTGTTCCGTTTCCACTCGAACGCGCGTAATTACGACAAACACATGACGGTGCTCCAATGAAGTAGAGGAGGAACATGCTTATTTGAACACATCTCTAACTGTTTCAATAACTTGGTTTTATTATTTGCTTGTAAAACAGTCAAATAGAATGGGAAAATAACAGACATACTCTTTAATCCGAAAAAAGAAATTCCATATGGACTAGCCCAATGTTTTAAACAGAGATTCCGCAGCCAGAACAAGACCAAAGGTTTCGATGAGACCCCAAAAATCCAATATTTGATCTAGACAATTGGCTCTTCTCTTCGCCAGGTCCAGTCTTCGCCAGACTCCTTGAACATTTTTAATATGAAAATTCAACAAGAGCAACGAGCTCATATGGCACTTGTACGAGTAGGCTGTACAAGAAAGTAGATGAAAACGTCACAAAATACACCCGCCATCCAAAAAGGCGGTTCGGAAATAGAAATAGGATATTTAGTTTCACTCATTTCTAAGCAGTTCCGGCATCGTCTCGATTGCAAATGCACATGACTGTTCAAACTTTCATCCCAATAAATCCATTTGTTTGATCCCTAGACGTGCTACACGATTTCCGGTACTCACTCTATTTCCACCTACCGTGGCCGAATCTGGTTCGGAATAAAAAAAAATCGACCACCTAAAGCATCTTCGTTTATACCATCTACCAAGTTTCACTCGAATCTGAGCATTTTTGGAAAGTTCCGGTACCCCCCCCCCCCCCTTCCCACCAACGTTGTCGGAGCCGGTTCGGACCCAATCTCTTAATTCCCTCATCAAGTTTGACTGAAATTGGAGCATAGCCTATCTGCAAGTTTCCAGTACCTCCCCCCCCCCCCTACCTTGGCCGAATCCGGCCAAGACGCCAAATAACAAATCTAGGCCGCATAAACTCGGCACCGTCGAATTGCATCTCATTCGGTCCATCCGTTTGGTTTTTGTGCATGTCAAAAGTCCCCCCACCCCCAATTCCCCTAATCGTGGTCGCATATGGTTCGAACGCATGTTTTACATGTCGAGGCCATCGATTCGTATCACCCATGAAGTTTCACTCGAATCAGACCACTCGTTCGCAATTTATAGAAGTCCATATTTCTCTTCTCTTGCTCCCCCGAAAATGCTCGGATCTAGGAACGGAAGTTTCCGGGGGTATGTTGTGTCAGGTTTTTAAGTCAAGATAATTCGGGTCGCTAATATGCCTGCAAAGTTTCGTTGTCGTTTTACATCTGGAACTATTCTAACTCACGACTACCGGAATTCCAGGAAACCCCCTCCAACTCCCCCCACAGAGCCCCGAAACCATCTGGCTCCGTCAATTTCATCTAGGCCTAATGCTTGTTCCATCCATTAAGTTTCATCCCAATCCCTCTGCTTTTAGAGTTTCTTGAGTTTTCCACCCCCCCCCCCCCCCCATCCCCACAGGTATCGGACCCGACTCGGACGTGACACTGAACGTCCGAGGCGATAGCTCACCAGACAAGTTTCATTCAAATCCTATCACCCGTTCAAAAGTTATGCACGCCACTAGATTCCGGACTCCCCATCCACCCACTCCCCCCACGATGGTCGGGTCGGGGAAACGGCTGTTCTCAAGTCAATCTGTTCGGATCCCTGACATACCTGCCAAGTTTCATCGCCCTAGGACATCAGGAAGTATGCCGAACTCGCGGGATCGCTAGAAATCCGGACCCCCACCCCAACTCCCCCACAGTGCCCTGATCCGGTCCGGTTATGTCAATGACGTGTCGAGGACCTGTGCTTGTTTTTCCCACCAAGTTTCATCCCGATCCCTCCACTTTAAGCGTTTCTCAAAATTTCCGGTTCCCTCCTCCAACTCCCCCCAGTGTCATCGGATCCGGTCCGGTTATGTCAATGACGTGTCTAGGACCTGTGCTTGTTTTTCCCACCAAGTTTCATCCCGATCCCTCCACTTTAAGCGTTCCTCAAAATTTCCGGTTCCCTCCTCCAACTCCCCCCAGTGTCATCGGATCCGGCCCGGATTTAAAGTGAGGTGTCTGAGACACAAGGTCATCCTAAATATCAATTTTCATCAAGATCCGATCACCCGTTCAAAAGTTATGCACGCCACTAGATTCTGGACTCCCCATCCACCCACTCCCCCCACGATGGTTGGGTCGGGGAAACGGCTGTTCTCAAGTCAATCTGTTCGGATCCTTGACATACCTGCCAAGTTTCATCGCCCTAGGACACCAGGAAGTATGCCGAACTCGCGGGATCGCTAGAAATCCGGACACCCACCCCAACTCCCCCACAGTGCCCTGATCCGGTCCGGTTATGTCAATGACGTGTCTAGGACCTGTGCTTGTTTTTCCCACCAAGTTTCATCCCGATCCCTCCACTTTAAGCGTTTCTCAAAATTTCCGGTTCCCCACCCCAACTCCCCCACAGTGCCCTGATCCGGTCCGGTTATGTCAATGACGTTCTAGGAGCTGTGCTTGTTTTTCCCACCAAGTTTCATCCCGATCCCTCCACTTTAAGCGTTTCTCAAAATTTCCGGTTCCCTCCTCCAACTCCCCCCAGTGTCATCGGATCCGGCCCGGATTTAAAGTGAGGTGTCTGAGACACGAGGTCATCCTAAATATCAATTTTCATCAAGATTCGATCACCCGTTCGCAAGCTAAAAATACCTCAAATTTTGGCTTCACCCTCCCTCCACTCCCCCCCCCCCCAGATGGTCGAATCGGGGAATTGATGATTTCCTATTTAAGCTGGTCGGGTCCCAGACATGCCTGTCAATTTCCATCGTCCCAGCACATCAGGAAGCACGGAACTCGCGGGATCACTACAAATTCGGACTTCTCCCCCCCCCCAACTCCCCCAAAGTGAGCGGATCCGTTCCGGTTATATCAGTCACGTATCTAGGACTTTTGCTTGTACTTTCCACCAAGTTTCTTTCGGATCCCTCCACTCTAAGTGTTTTGCAAGATTTCCGGTTTCCCCCTCTAACTCCCCCCAGTGTCACCGGATCCGGTCTGGATTTAAAATGGAGGGTCTGAGACACGAAGTCCTTCCATGTATTAAATTTCATTAAGATCCGATCACCCGTTCGTAAGCTAAAAATATCTCATTTTTCCTATTTTTTCCGGATTCCCCCTCCCTCCACTCCCCTCCAGATGGTCGGATCGAGGAAGTGACAATTTCTAATTTAATCTGGTCCAGTTCCTGATATGCTTGCCAAGTTTCATCGTCCTAGCTTATCTGGAAGTGCCCGAACTAGCAAAACCGGGACCGACAGACCGACTGACGGACAGAAATTACAATCGCTATATGGCACTTGAGTAAGCTCAAGTGCCATAAAAACAGATCCAAGGCCAAATAGCTAATCATCTATGAAAACCAAGTTCAGATATGGATTCAGCATGTGTGTTTACCCCTATAAGTCATATCTATTTTGACGAAAACTTCCTGACCTGAATTTTCCGTTTTCGACTGAATTCCGAAAACACTTGTCGGGTGAAAAAGAAGATAAGAAACGACTAAGCGTACCTTCTTTTCCCAATATCAAACATCTAATCAACTTCAAATAAAAATTTAACTTATAACAAATTTTCCGGTTCCATCCGGATTCCGGGTGCACTATATGTCCGGGTAAAAAATGATAGTCATATACGAATTCAGCATCACTTATTTCTAATGAACTGGAAATAAAACTTTTACTTTTAACAAATTTTCCGGTTTTGGCCGGATTCCGGACGAACTACTTGTCCGGGCAAAAAATGATTTTCACACAAGTGTTCAGCAAGTCTTCTTACCCCTAAATCGGACATCTAATCAACATCAAATAAAAATTTAACTTTTGACAAACTTTCCGGGTATTGCCGGATTCCGGACGAACTATTTTTCCGGCGAGAAAATGGTTTTCATCATCGTCTTCAACACGTCTTCTTGCTCCATAATTGACTATGACATTAGCTGTTTCAACATATTTTGTTTGCCCCGTAATTTGAACCCCCTCCCCCACCCCTACATGTAGGGCTACAAAGCCCATCTACGGACTTGACCTGTCCGATGACCCAAAGAAACCTCACACCAAGTTTCATCAAATATCTCATTCCCTTCGAGAGTTATCGTGATTACAGACGGACGGACAGAAGGACAACTTTTGCGATGTCATAGGTATGTCATAGGTACACCCTCCCCCCACTTACGTTTTGAGATCTCAAAAACTACAATGCAAACATACAAACAAACTTTATTCTTGCGTTGCGTCAAAGCGTACGCGGAAGAATGAGTATTTTAGTACACGAGCATTCTGGACTATACGAAAGAAAGCTCCCTGACAACAGTCACAAATATACACCAAAAATGCATGGACTGCATCAATTTGTGATTATATCGGTTCTCACGCTGGTGTGAAAGACATACTATGCAAGGCACGAGACACGGAGTTGCAACACAGAGGCAAGGCATTGCACCAACGCATCAATCAAAAGGAGCTTTACAGTCGTAATACTGGCTAGAAACGGAAATCTGAAACCCCTCCCAGTTCACTATTTAAGGAACAAAAGGGCGTTTTTACCTGTAGTTCACCATTATTCCGCAGGAATTCCCAAGGCCACGTGGGGAAAGATCGGCTTTCCAATTTAGTCTCCACATCACCGCACCATTACGGATATGAAAGTTGGCTGAAATAAGGGGTTCTATTAGTGAGCAAATACACCACAAAACGCAGGGGCCGCAATTGCTGTTGGGGGTAAATAAAGGACAGCATCGGGATCATTAAAAAAGAGAAAAGCTCAGGCTGGCTTACTGCCAGGAAGAGAAGGTCCACCTCACGTGTGTCCCAGTATAGACTGTACAATACACTATACTGTATAAAGTGTGTTCCACCCTACTTACCGTAGTTACTATGCATGACGTCACGGATCCTGGCTTTTTGGCGTCAAGGCTTGAACACTTTTTTTCTATTTTCGGCAATATATCATGCCAGGGGCTAATCCGGCCAATAACGTCGCATAGACCGAGGTTACTATGCTTGATACGCTCCCGAACGTGGTAAGCAAATAGTTACTATTTTGAGAAAGTTGGAACGGTCAGCATAGTAACTTTTCGGGAGGCTGGAACGGAAATAGTAATTAATATTTAATATTGTTAGACGGGTGGACCACGCTCATAATATATACTTTAACTCTCTCCCCTTTGGACCTAGACCGGAGGCTTCTAAAGGAGAAAAGGGATGGTGAAGAATAACTATGGGTGCTCGTTATTCGTTCTGGGGAAGATAACTCCTTTTAAAACAGTGCCAAGAGCTTCCTTCACTGGTTGTTCATGGGGTGGTAGATGTTATTTATTTTACTGTCAAAAAACAATCGAATAATCCATTTATCATATTTTTGTGTGATGCAATCTCTGAAAAATCTCTACTCAAAAAGAGAGCAGATGAAATTCTCTCACCTAAAAATCTTTGACCTCTCTACCCCTCTCATCGGCGCAATCCAGACTCTCACTTCTTAATGCTGTCAAGATCCCCCACACCTTGCCCATTCCGAAGGTATCACACCTCCAATAGGAAATGAGCAACCCATAGAACAAAGGAGTCCGAAGATTCAAGAACGTTCTGCCTCCGAAAAGATAGACACAGGCCTCTTGTGTCTTACGTCGCTGAACCAAGAGACTGTCAATTAATCTCCAGCTTTCATTTCTCTCTATTTCCATGCCGTCCCACCCGAAGCCACTAATACAAACAGTAATCATTTCCCGGCAAATACAGTTCTCCATATATACTCTCACGAAAAAGCCGATTAACAAAGGGGGGTAGGGATTTCGGGAATCTGAGAAATGCTGGAACGCCCTTGCGGAGTAATTATCTGTCTTGGGAGCAAACGAAGATGCATGGTTAAAAGGGAGTCGGTCAATCATTTTACTCCGAGTCGAGCCAGTGCAGATTCTGGAAATGTATTACGACCTATCTGTCGCCGGCTCTTGTGAAGAATAAGCCAGTCGGATGATCTTCCTGTCAAGAACCCCACTTGGAAGGGGGTTCTTTGTCAAGACCCCCCCCCCCCCCCACGCGCAGATCGTGTGCTGCCCACATATGGAGCTGTCTGTTTTCCCCTCCCTTCCCGTCGTCGGTCCGAGAGGAACAGTGGCAATCGGTTTTTGGCGTCCTGCCCAATCACGAACTCACATTTTAGATAGTCTTATACCAGCATTCGTTTCACATCCTATACCGCATAGTAAGTTAATTAATTTGCTGTCTGTCGTATTAGTTGCTGTAGATTCCTAACTGCCTGCATGACCTCTTCTACCTTCAAGTTTTTTTGCAACAGGCCTGAGATCCGACAGTCCAGTAACACATCACTTATTCGCTAAAGAAACAACCAAAGGTGTCGATGGGAACTACTAGTCCAGCAAAAAAAGAAAATTCAGAAACAAATCCAGCGCATCTCCTTATAAAGAAGATCTAATCAACTTTAAAAACAAGACCAAAGGTTTCGATGGGATCCCACAAATTCAATATCTGATCCAAACAACTGGGTCTTGTCTTAGCCAGATCCAGTCTTCGCCAGACTCCTTGAACATTTTTACAATTAAAATTCAGAAACAGATTAAGGCCAAATAGCTAATCACCTGAGAAAACCAAGTTCAGATTTGGATTCAGCATGTGTGTTTACCCCTATAAGTCATATCTGTTTTGACGAAAACTTCCTGCCACTTCTGCCAATTTCCCGGTTCCGGCCGAACTCCAGAACTACTTGTCCGGCGAAAAAAGAAAGCTCAAAGACGAAATCAGGGTATCTTCTTTCCCCAGTAATGAACATCTAATCAACTTCAAATAGAAATTTAGCTTATAACAAATTTTACGATTCCAGCCGGATTCCGGTCGAACTATATGTCCGGGTAAAATACGATTGTCGCACAGGGACTCAGCATCTCTTCTTATCCCTAAACCGCTTATCTAATCAACTGGAAATAAAACTTTGACTTCCAACAGTTTTCCGGTTTTGTCCGGATTCCGGACGAACTACATGTCCGGGTAGAAACTTGTTTTCACATAAGTGTTCAGCATGTCTTCTTGCCATAAATGGAACATCTAATCAACTCCAAATGAGACTTTTAATTTTGACAAACTTTCCGGTTTGGGCCGGATTTTGGTCGAAATACTTGTCCGTCGAGAAAATAGTTTTCACCATCGTCTTCAGCATGTCTCCCTACCTCTAAATCGAACATTTAATCAACTTCAAATAAAACTTTTACTTTCAACAAACTTTCCGGTTTGGGCCGGATTCCGGGCGAAATACTTGTCCATCGAGAAAATAGTTTTCACCATCGTCTTCAGCATCTTTTCCTACCCCTAAATCGAACATCTAATCCACTTCAAATAAAACTTTTACTTTCAACAAACTTTCCGGTTTTGGCCGGATTCCGGGCGAACTACTTATCCGATGACAAAATGGTTTTCACCATCGTGTTCAGCATGTCTTCTTACCGCATAATCGACTATCACATTAGCTGTTTCAAAACATTTTGTTTGTCCCTTAATTTGAATCCCCTCTCCCACCCCTAAATGTAGAGCTACAAAGCCCATCTACGAACTTGACTGGTCCGACGACCCAACGAACCCTCACACCAAGTTTCATCAAAATATCTCATTCCCTTCGAGAGTTATCGTGCTTACAGACGGACGGACAGACGGACGGACGGACGGACAGACGGACAACTTTTGCGATGTCATAGGTATCCCTCCACTTACGTTTTGGGATCCCAAAAACTTTCCAGTTCCAACCGGATTCCGGGCTAATTGTATGTCCGGGTAAAAAATAATTGTCATATACAGACTCAGCATCTCTCTACCCCTAAATCTGTCATCTAATCAACTTCAGATAAAACTTTTGCTTTTAACACATTTTCCGGTTTTGGCCGGATTCTAGGCGAACTAGCTGTCCGACGAGAAAATGGTTTTCACCATCATGTTCAGCATGTCTTCTTACTCCTTTTTATTTATATTTATTTATAGAATTCTATTTATATTTATACGTATCGTTTAAATGTAACCGCCTAAAGTCAATGATAAATCAAAAAGGGTTATTATTTTCGATGAACTCCTATGCTATTCGTCATAAAAGAATATTCGGAGAATATAATGAATTTGAATTTGAAATCGATCATTTAATTAACTTCAAATGAAACTTTTACTTTTAACCAACTTTCCGGTTTTGGCTGGATTCCGGATGAACTACTTATCTGGCGAGAAAATGATTTTCACCGTAGTGTTCAGCATGTCTTTTTACCCCTAAATCGGACATATACTCAACTTCAAATGAAACTATTACTTTTAACCAACTTTCCGGTTTTGCCGGATTCCGGACGAACTAGTTGTCCGGCAAGAAAATATTTTCACCATCGTGCTCAGCGTGTCTTCTTACCCCACAATCGACTATCACATTAATTGTCCAAAAATATTTTGTTTGTCCCTTAATTTGAACCCCCTCCCCCACCCCTAAATGTAGGTTTAAAGAGCCCATCTACGAACTTGACCTTACCCTTGACCCGAACAATCCTCACAACAAGTTTCATCAAAATATCTCATTCCCTTCGAGAGTTACCGTGCTTACAGACGGACGGACGGACAAGGTTCAAGGTTTTATTATTTACAACAAAACAAAATAACTAAATATCAGGAAGTTACCCGGCAGAGAGGGACTCAACAAATGCTCGGGCAACATACAAACAAGAGAAGAAAATTCAACCAATAACAGATTAAGAGCGCGCCTATATCATAACAGCGTGAACAACAAGAAGAAAGAAAAACATGAAAAACAATAAGAGATTATAAAGCAACTTACCACGTCAGATCGAAGACTCAATAATCATCAAAATATAAAAAAATATATAACCATGGGCAAAGAATCAGAGAATAAGGACTGAACAAACCAGAGGCCAAACCACCGTCTCCAACACTCCTCATTAATACAAATCCAACAATTTAGTTTTAAACCTTTTTTTTAGTAAAGGAAGAGAAAGGCGAACAATATCTTTATCTTCTAATAAATTATAAAATTTAACTAAACAATTACGCAAACTAAATCTGGATCGTTCACATCTGATCAGAGGTTGACGAGGATCCGAACCAAAACGAGTAGCATAATGGTGGTCATAAGCGGTGGGGAGCAGCTCGCAAGAATACAAAAGCGAAGGCAGTCTATTTTTGAAATAACACTCCAACATTATTATCGAAAAAAATTGCAGAAATAAAGAAACGGGTAAAATATTAAGCAACTTATAAGCACTCTTTGTGGGTGACGAGTTTGGCAGCGATGATGGAGATGGCATAAACTCCTTCAGGAGGCGGATCCCCTTATTTTGAAGTCTTTGAAGAGGAGCAAGATGACTGCTGAACGTGTTCAGATATACAAGGGGACAATAAGTGAGGTACGAGTGAATAAGGGAAAAATAAATAGATCGCATAGCGTGGTAAGGGAGTAGAAACTTAAGGCGATACATCATTCCAACATTACGACTTATCTTCAGTTTCACTTTATCAATATGGGACTTAAAAGAAAGGTTACTATCTAACTGAATACCAAGGTATCTAACACTATCAACCCTTGTAATGCTATCACGATCGTCCATATCTACTGACTGTAGGTTTGGCAGGCGATAACCAACACGAGAAAAAATTAAAAAATTTGACTTTAAACAGTTTACCACGAGTTTGTTGTCATGAAACCATTGACGTAGGCGTGCTATAGCAATTCCCATTTTCGAGCGTAGTGACGATTCATCTTTAGCTTTAACACTGCAAGCGGTGTCATCAGCAAATAGTGACGTCAGCTTTTGTGACGTCATAGGTATCCCTCCACTTACGTTTTGGGATTCCAAAAACCCAATAAAATGCGACACTCCGTTTGTCCGTTATCCATAGCATAGACACACGACTTCATCGAATGAACTTATTCTTTAGGATGTGTGGTGCTTCTTTGTGCTTGAAAGATATGTCAGCCATTACCAACAAAGACATTTCTCAACATCACTTTTCTACTTTCTGCTTGTGTAAGTTTTCCGATTTCGACACCTTTAGCCCTGGAGAAGCAGGCCTTTGTTGAAATTCAAATTTTCCACGTCTGCATGAATTTGGGGTTGTCGTGCAAGCAGCGCACAATCTAAACGTTATTACTAGAGTCAAGGGTGAAAATATACAAAATCCTGTAGATGAGTCAACATATTTCAGTGTATTCAACTATCAGATGGAACAAGACCAAAGGTTTCGACGAGACCCCAAAATTTTAATATTTGCTCCCGACAATTCGGTCTTGTAGATATTCGGTCTTCAACAGAATTCTTAAACATTTTTACTTTCAAAATTTACAAACAAGTGCCAATGCTAATAATCGATGAAGACCAAATTCGTATTTGACAGTGCAAACCGGATACGCAAGCTGAATTTCAACAAGTTCAGATATATTCGGGTATCTGTTTTGCGCTGTCAAATATTCATATATGGATTCAGCATATGGTTTACCCTATGGCCTACGTCCAAGGCCGTATCCAGGGGGGGGGGTCACCCCCCCCCCCGAAATATACAAAAATGATCATTATTCATAGGCTTTGCCCTATGATCTATGCCTAAGCTCAAAAACGAATTCAGCATGTCTCCTTACCCTACCTCCAACTTCTAATCAACTTCAGATTAAACTTTTACTCTTAACAAATTTTCCGGTTTCAGCTGGATTCCGAGCGACCTATACGTCCGGTGAGAAAATGATTGTCATATGCGAATTCAGCATGTCTTCTTACCCGCAGATCAAACATCTTATCAAATTTAAATAAAGTTTTTACTTTTAACAAATTCTCCGGTTTTGGCCGGATTCCGGCCGAACTAATTGTCCGGCGAGAAAATAAATTTCATATTCAGTCTCAGCACGTCTCCTTGCCCTTAAATCAAACCTCTAATCAACTTCATATTAAACTTTTACTTTTCACAAATTTTCCGGTTTTCGCCGGATTCCGGGTGAACTATTTGTCCGACGAGAAAATACATTTCATGTTCGAATATAGCATGTCTCCTTACCCCTAAATCAACTATCTCAATAGCTTTCAAAAAATATATTGTTTGCCCCTTAATCTGAAACCCCTCCCACACCCTCAAATATAGGGCTACAGAGCCCATCTTCGAACTTGACTTGTCCTTTGACCCAAAGGATCCTCCCACCAAGTTTCATCAAAATATCTCAATCCCCTCGAGAGTTATCCTGCGAACAGACGGACAACTTTTGCGATGTCATAGGTATCCCTCCACTTATGTTTTGGGATCCCAAACATAAGCTGCCTTTTCAATTAAACTTTAATAAAGTAGATTGTTTATTGACTGACAACTGAGAGCAGCTGGGAGCACAGTATCTTGAAACTCAGAAATCTACAACAGCGTAATATGATTGGCTACCCTCTGTCACTGGTCATTAGCAAGAGCGATAAGAATCCTGGCAGATCAACTTTATACAAACCTGAACCTGAACCTCAAACCTTTGAGAGCTGGGATCTAGCAAACAATCCCTAGTATAGGGTCACTCCCAGTCAGTGTGTCGATATTTTAGGGCGGTGAAACATTAGGTCAAGTTAAAACACATAAAGCAAAGGCTCGCTACCAGTCAGTGTGTTGACATTAATTTCAGGCGGGTGAAGAAGGAGATTGAAATTTTGCTTGATAAGCGAATCCTGACTCATTTCCAGTCCCGAATAAGACTGCCTGACACAATGCTTATTTGCCCCCTCCCTTACCACGCCTCTACCAATTCTCTTGAAGCGTACCGAATCGAAACCATACGAGCTAATAAATTCAAGACTTTCGTCGCTTTGGCGTGGTTTGGCAACAGTTGCGGATTAATTCCCAAGTTTGCCCTCAAATCCGAGCTTTCAAATATTTAGATTAGAGACTTGGTTGAGTGAAGAGCTAGACGTCAACAGCTGACCTGGCAGTTCATTGCTCAGACGTTTTCAAGCTAACAAATTAGTGACAGTTAAAAACCGAGAAAAGCCGGTATAATTCTCAGTCGTCACGAAAAAAGACCGAGGAAGAAACACTAATCATTCTGACAGCTCACACACGACGAAACCCAATTTCGTCAGCGGTATACAAAACGGAGAGAAGAAAATAACTTGTTTGCCATATGCTCAAATTATAGTAGGCCTACAAAGGTATCCTTTTTTTTAACTTTGCCTAACTCTGAAGGCGCCAAAGAATATGACGAAATTACACCTAGCTAATAATAATGTACAGTAAAGAGCACAGACAATAATTTATGCAAACTTAAGTCAAACTAAAGCCTACTTTTTCTACTAAAGTACTTTTTTTTTCCATTTCTGTTTTGCTTTTGCAACCTCTAACGTCAAAATTACAGCGCTTATTAGTGTTGCAGCAGTTTTCCATTACTTTCGGGACAGTGCGTCGTAGCGTGAGTTATCGTGCTAACAGACAGACGGACGGATGAACTGACAACTACGAAGTCATAGGTATCCCGTCACCTACGTTTTGGGATCCCAAAAAGCGTCCGAAAAGCATATTTAACCACTGTCAAAATCATTAAGAAATTTGCCTGCAGTTTCAAAAAGAAAAAAAAAGCGATTTAGGCTCATTTTCCAGCTTGAGGGGCTTGAGCCTGAAGAGAAACCTGCCAAAATAAAATTATAGCAAATTATAGCTGTAATAAAATTAGCTGACGTATCCGTTTTAAACTGTCAAATAAGATTTAGGTCTCGAGATTTTCAGTTTTTCCTTGATTCCGGCAGCACTAGGCTACCACACCAGCAAATGACAAACTCCATATCAGGTTTCAACTTCCGTTTAATCGGCTCCATTAATTAATTTTGTTCGTTCCAGACCGTCCCTCTGTAACGGGATTCCAGCCGAGCTATTTGTCCGAGGCCAAGAATTATTCCGTATTTTGTTTCATCGTGCTAGTTTACAACACTGGCTGCCGTTTGTTGGGCTTATTCCAGGCTTATTCCTGTTTGTTCCGGATTCCTCTTTTCTACCGGATTCTGGCTGTAACATCCAAACAAGGCGAACAAGGACTCTGACATCAGTTTGCTGATTTATTCCCGCACCTAGTTGGCTACTCTAGTCAATTTCGTTTGTTACAAATTTTTGGTTTTTAACGGACTCAAGTCATACCTTTGTGATTCTGTTCCAATCCTGACCATTTACTCAGCTCTTTTATATATCCATACATTTCGGTGTCAGCGGATTCCGGCCAAACTATCAATCAGATCCGAAAAACGACGGTAGATCGTAACCTATCGTGCTGACTTACTCGCTATGCCGACTGTTTAATCGGATTTGGGGCAATTATATTTTTTTTTTTTTTTTTTTATTTCCCGGATTGAAGCCGAAATACTAATCCGACGTAAGAACATGCAAGCATTTCCCAAGCCATCATGTCTGTTTTGTTTACCCTATAGCGACCCTCTTATTAGCTGGAGTTATAAACTTTCCTCTCTCCAAGTTTCTAAGCCCCCCCCCCCTCCTCCCATAATCCTAGATACACACACTAATGATAAACTTCAACGACATCCTTTGCCGTAGCGGATTTCAGAATCCCGGGAGGCAAATAAACAAGAGCTGTAAGCTCATATGGCACTTGTAAGGATAGATATCATGCATCTCAGCCAAGGTTCGCATTGCCAAGGTACGATGGATCTTCCCGCCCCCCCCCCCTGCCTCCCTCGAAGCATATGATAGGCCTGTCCTTTCAAGTTCCGTTCATATCTCTCCACCATAAGTGTGTAACATGATTTACAAAAACACACACATTCGAACTGCCCCCACAGTGCCCGAGTCCGACTGGACCTGTAACTGAGCATGAAGGACGTGTCAACTTACGAAAACTGTCCTCACTGAGTGGCACAAAACATATTTGCACTCTGTGGCTAAGACGCAGAGTGGGTTTGCTCTCAGGGAGCAAGGAATTCATCTTTAAGCTAAACCCTTGAAGCACAATCATGGGCCATTGGGGAACCGAAAATGTATCCTATGGTCAAAAGTAATTGTGCTGCTAAGATGCGCACTTTAAGGGGGCTAAGAATTTGTAAGCACTTGAGGCACACATTTTCATCGGCCCTTGGTCAGCATGATAATTTAGCATCATCCAGTCCGAGCCTGAAACGGAACATTTAGGATATGTGTTCAGGTATTCAGTGTCATTTAGATCGGATAACTCGTTCGAAAGTTATGCGTGTCACAAGATTCAGGATTACCCCTTCTTTCACTCCTCCCTGAATGGTCGAATTCGGGAAACGACATACTGTCCCTACTACGTGTCGCCCTACTACCTACTACCCCCCTCCCCGCACATACACTCATAACTCGACCAACAGAGATCAGACATGTAAACTGAACATCTAGGACACGTGCTCTGCTCTTGCTACATATCAAGTTCCATTCGAATCGTATCACCCGTTCTCACTCGATCCAGAATTGTGCATGTCATTGAATCTACAGGACCGCCTCAAATAAAAAAAACACAATGCCCCAATCCAGGCCGGTTCTATAAATGGTTTTATCGTTCTAGTCCATCAGGAAGTACCCTAACTCGCTATCATCGGACTTCCGGGACCACTCCTACTAATCCTGGACACACTAGAATTCTATTTCTTCCAGCATTAATTATAGACAACAGAGCCTTAGCAGAACTCGTGTCCTTGGTTAATCGCGTAAGAGCTAGTAGCGTCCCTAGGGCTTTTCCCCTACACAGAATTTATATGATAGAAAAGTTGATCCAGCAGAAACAGGTACCCTAAGGACCACGCCTGGCTAATCCTCGAAATTCGGGAAATCGAGGGAACTGACTCGTAAAAAGAAAGGTTGAAGGGCTTGCCATGGTTACAAGTACGGCAAGATTGCGATCATGGTGCTTATTCCCGAGGTTTGTTACTACCTATTTATTATCATCGTTGCTTTACTTCGATTGCATCATTAATATTTTTGCACTGTGTGAGTCAGGAATAAATAAATAAGGGAGCAATCAGGACATCGACTAGCTAGCGGAATGGAGTGTAGTTTCTGAGGTTTAAAGATATTTTGATTGCCCTTAATTTGACCTTCCCCCACCCCTAAATGTAGGACTACATAGCCCATCTATGAACTCGACCTTTCTCTTGACCCAAACAATCGTCACACCAAGTTTCATCAAAATATCGAATTCCCTTCGAGAGTTATCGTGATCACAGACGGACGGACGAACAGACGGACAACTTTTGCGATGTCATAGGTATCCCTCCACTTACGTTTTGGGATCACAAAAACAAAGAGACTACGACAACATTACATATCTACAAAACTGACCTACTGAAACAAGACCAAAGGTTTCGACGGGATCCGAAAAATTTAAGATCCAGTGGTGCCAGAATCCGCCAGAAACATTTTTACTATTGAATTTGGAAACAGATTAATTTAGCAAATAGCTAGTCATCTGAGACGACCAAGTTCAGATATACCTCTATAAGCCACATTTATTTTGACGATACTGATCGATACTTCCTGCTTTACTTTTTCCGAATTTCCGGTTTCGGCCGAATTCCGAGCGAACTACTTGAACACCAAAAAAAAAGAAAGTTCAGAAACAAATTCAGCGTATCTCCTTATCCCTATAAAGAAACATCTAATCAACTTCAAATAAAACTTTAACTTATAACAAATTTTAACGTTTCAAATAACCTCTGCTTCCTTAGTATCATTTTAAATCAATCAGAACTGTTCACTTAACCTTTACAGTTTACAGGCACTTTGAGTTATGCTCTGGGTTTATTCTCCTTTGCTAGATGCTTTCAGGCCAAACAAGCAGGTTACTCTTCAAGAATAAAGAAGGAACTCTGACAAACAATTATATTTTGTAAAATCAGCAGAAAAAGCCATTCGTTTTCAAAAAAACAAAAACGTAATTGAGTTAAAAGTTCCGGTCGAAAGAAATAACGAAGTTAAAAAGGACCGGAGTTTATAGACGGATTAACTTTGTTTGGAACTTGATGATTGTAGTTACAAGCGGAATAAGTGTTCCGACTTTGGGCCAAATGAGGACCCAAGGAATGGCAGTAGTAATCACCGATGATTAATTCTCCATTGTGTATTCAACTAGAGCTCAAAGCGAGTGAATACAAAAAGCCCTTGGACAGGCTTGGTGGCCTTGTTGTTTCACAGTATATTATTAGTATTATGAAATCTTCAGAGACCCTTATGCTTTGCATAAAAGATGCTTTATAACATCAATAGTTATATTGAAAATAACTTCGAAACTTCATACTTGCTTAAGATCTTTTTCGTTACTAGGCTAACCCTCAGGAAATAGAAAGTCCCTTTTAATCAACTGCAAGGTGATGCAACGTAGGCTACCACCCAAAAACATTACTAAAACAAAAAAGTATAAGAAAATATAGTCGATTCTCAAAAAAATAATCAAAAAAAGAAATAAGCCAATAACACTAGACTGCATAACTTCACCATCTTCAGAATGGAATGGCAAGGAAATGGCATGGCGTTAGTGACATTAATTCCCACAAGTTTGGCGGTAAGCACACCGGGACAGAATGCTGATGTAGAAAAAGAAGAAGTAGGGTACATAGAGCATAACACATCACAAAATTAGTCTATTTTCCATTCTACAGGTTTTCTAACACCTATTTTGTAGGGCACGTACAGCAGCTGCCAATTTCTAAAATTATTCTCGGAGAGGCGCGTCTTGTCCCAAGGTCATCGTTTACTCCCTTCTCCCTCCAGTCGTCCGTGCGTCGGTCTGCCAGTATGTCGGATTTTGCCATATCCTTCACATACTTAAATTTTTTGACAGTTTTAGAATCAGGACCTTCTTCCTGAATTGCCTGAAAGAGCTTGTACATATTTGTGTGTTAATGTCGGCAGCAAATAATTTATGGCTTCGATCGCCTCTCTAGATCTATCGCTTCGGACAGTCGATCAGAGTCGTAATGTCACTCGATTTAGTCACGAGGACTTTCAGTGCCATCATAATCCGATACGAAAAAGCTGACGTTTTTTCAACTTCATGATGAAAGTGGTAGAAAATTCGGAAGGGAAATACCTGATTGTGTGTTCGCAGCATATGCTACTTGGCTTGAAAAAAAATATGATGACTGATGTGTGGCTGGAATGACGCTTAGCTCCTGTATCTGTAATGATTTTTAAATTTTCCAAATAACTAAATAGTTTGTTTGAAGTGTAAATTTAAATTCTAATTTAGTTTGTGTTCTTTCTTTTCTCTATGATAATATAATAACGTTTGTTAGTTAATCCAAAAGGCCATACAAGATTAAATACATGTTTCACTCCACAAATAAACTGTTACACCTCTAGAACTATTATGCTACATCTAAACGCTTCAATCACATATTTAAATACTTATATTATACGATGAAGTTAGAGTTTGTAGATTTAAGCATACCGGGAAGCGATACCAACCCACTCCGAACGAATTTTACCCTCAAACGCGAAAGCGCTTGGCACTTAAGAGCGTGTTCCACATTACTTACCGTAGTACTACGCATGAAGTCACGAAATTGTTGGCTTCTCGGCGTCAAGGCTGGAACGATTTTTTCTATTTTCAGCAAAGTATCATGCCACTGGCTAATCCGACTAATCACGTTACAGAGATTTGTAGTTACAACGCTTACTACGCTCCCGAGCATGGTAAGCAATTATTTACTATTAGTTACAATTTCGAGAAGGTTGGATCGGTTAGCGTAAGTACGTTTTCGTGAGGTTGGAACGAAAACAGTAACTAATAGTAACTATTGTTGGAAGGGTAGAACACGCTCTAAGAGGAAGTGATTCAAATCCTCCTCCTGCAGAGGTAAGTCTCTCTTGTGCCAGCTTTCCTCCAACTAAAAAGTTTATTTATACTGAGGATCCCCAGACTGTTAGATCGGAGCTGGAACCAAGTGTTCAACTCGTAACCATAAAATTACGCAAACAAGCTTGCAAAATCAGGAGTCCACAAGGACGTTTATAAGTGGAGTTTTGGTAACTTAATGGTTGATCCTTGGAACAGCCTTACCGAAGATGCGGTTAATGCTGAATCAATCAATAGCTTCAAGTGCATTACTGATGGGATTTTTAACGCTGATCAGCTCTATTACTCCAAATTTCTCAGAGTTATTTAGAGGCGAAAGCCTTGTTCTGTTGCTTTGTACTTTATGTACTTTATTTATATACCAACCCCATGCCATTTCTTCTCTAGGCCGGAGAAGAAATGGTTAGTTACTGCGTTTTGCAGATACCATGATATCTGATACCACGGTCTGTAAGTCGCTTTCCCAGTTACTGTGGTATCTGATACCACGGTCAAAAGGCGTTTATTCAGTTATCGTGGTATCTGGTACCACGGTCGGACCGTGATAGATGATCGTGGTATCTGAAAAACTCTTCTCATGGAGTCTAGTTTTCTGTCGAACTGGTTGGGAAGAACTCTAGATGTAAGTGGATATCT
Source organism: Branchinecta lynchi (assembly GCA_023053575.1). Taxonomy (NCBI): domain Eukaryota; kingdom Metazoa; phylum Arthropoda; class Branchiopoda; order Anostraca; family Branchinectidae; genus Branchinecta; species Branchinecta lynchi. The sequence continues at coordinate 25,850,689 of JAKZAP010000002.1, forward strand.
TTATCTCTTTTCGGATGATATCTAAAAGCTCAAACCCGGAAATTGTCGTTTTTGCACAGCAGCCGTATATCAGATACCGCGGTAACTGCAAAAACGGCTAATTGCAGATCCAGTTACCGTGGTAACAGATACCATGGTATATGCAAAAACGCAACTTATATTGCGTTTACTGAAGATATTCAATTTCCGGCTTCGTCTGTGAGAATTTTTGAAAATAAACTGAATTGAAAATTGAATTGTGTTGTTTTGTTTAGTCTGATCTTTTGTTTATCTTTCAGATACTCGATACTGGCACGCCTTGTGCCATTTCTTATATGGGTTAATAAAATCATTTGATCGACTGAATTTAACTTACCCACTGAGTCGAGGGCCAGGCCCCTCCTTTTCTCCAGGTACAAATACTGCGCACACAGCCGCATCAGCGGAGTCTCCAGAAGCTTCACCAGGGAATCATCCTGAATCCACGAATTATTTCCCAGCATATATCGAAAGCTGTTGTAAAACTTCTCCGAACCTCCGAAGTGAATAGATAGCTTGTCGTATTCCTCCGCAGTGAATATACGAGTGAGGCCTAAATATGAATGAGAAATTAATCTGAAACGCCTCCGTGCTTTAACGCTTACGGCACATAGCTATCGTAGTCCTATATAGTATTCCTTTTTAGGTTCTCGCCCAAGTGGCCGTCAACGATTAAACGTCAACGTCAACTACCTGTACATGTCAAAGAGCAGTACAGGCGAGTCTACAACAAAACACGGACTTTTGGATGCCTGTTGCAAAACGCTGGAAATATCTAGCATTTGGCATACCCTATGACTAAACACTAGTTCTCTGTAGGTAACCTATCCCCGACCTACTCCACTACAGTTTGATGGTTGATTTCCGAGGTTCACTAAACATATCAATGTGTTATGTTAGATTCAGGTACCCAAGAATTGGCATGAGATATCCAGCATTAGGCACAGGCTATGCCAAACGCCACATAAACCTAGCGCAGAGTCGACAAGACGGCCGTCAATGCCAGTTACAACGTAAAATAGCACTCACGCAACATATGGCTTAAGTCCGCGCACGAACCCCGTTACTAACTGATTTCTCAGAAGAATACGAAGACAGAATACGCTATTTAGGTAAGTTCAAAATAGTATACTCTGATATGGTAAATTAATTGCGGCAAATATTGCAAAGCTCTCCATTGCTGTAAGTTGTAGGAGTTCATTGTTTGCATTCTGTAAGCGAAGTATTTGTGGATATTCATTCATCGATTCTTATATTTGTGTCTAGGGTGTTTCTGTACTACCAGACTATCGTCAAACAAAGCTATCAGTTTAGCAAATAGACTTCATGGAAAACAGAATGTTGGAACTAAGGCTTTGCAGCTATCATCTCCCTTGCCTTCTCAGACCAGATCGAGACAGATCAGTACAAGTTTCACCATCCTGACTTCCAGATATATGAATCTTCCGTGCAGCCAAGCCAACCCTACTTCCCTCCCAATCATAACTCTCAATCATTCTCCCTTTTCTTTTCCCTTAGCTCGTCCATTTGGATGTTCATTTTATCTATTAAGTGCCTCGCCTCTATGAAACCTTTCCAGATTCCGGAATCTGGGTGTCCAACACTCCAGACTTCCAGAAGTTTTTGGCCCGGCTCTATTTTCCAGATCCATCTCGACAAAAAAGGATGTCTGGAATCTGGAAGAAAAATATGAAAGGTGGAACCTGGCCTTCACAGTAGACAATGAAACTACTTCACAGAAAGACGAAGCTTAGCCTACCTCTCTCTGCCTCTCGTATCTGGGTGATTAACCAACTCCGGAACCCAGGGACGGGCGAAAGCGTACAGAACACGTTGACGCTCGGTATTTCAAGCTGGATCTCTTTGACAACACGCTTGATTAGATATGTTCCAAGTTCTATACCCTGAAAAAATCGAAATGTGAAAGGAAATTCCAAACAGACGGGAATTTCTGGAATAGCAAAAAAAAAAGCGGTAGAGGAGGAGTGGTGGACAGTAAAATATAGCCACATGAGAGTGTTCCACCCTTCTAACAATAGTAACTACTAGTTACTATTTTCGTTTCAACCTCATAAAAAGTTACTACGGTGACCGTTCCAACCTACTCGAAATAGTAACTAACATAACTAAAAAAAAAAAAAAAAATATTCTTTGAGCCCAAGCTGACTTTGAAACATTTATTCAAACAATGTTTACACGGATACGTCAGCTCTGATTTTTCATCAGCGATATTTCGGCCCTTCTTGGCAAGGGTCCTCGTCAGGCTGTCAATCTTCTTGTTCAACTTCGGGGAAGGAAACAAACCTGTAACCCTGGTTAATAAATAATAATAATATAATAATAATAACCCAAGAAGGGCCGAAATATCGCTGATGAAAAATCAGAGCTGACGTATCCGTGTAAACATTGTTTGAATAAATCTAACATAACTATTTGCTTACCATGCTCGGGAGCGTAGTAAGCGTGGTAACTACGCATCTCTGTAATGTGATTGGTCGGATTCGACCGTGGCATGATGTCTGCTGGAAAATAGAAAAACCGTTCCAGCCTTGACAGCAAAAAGCCAGAATTCGTGACGTCATGCGTAGTAACTAGGGTAAGTACGGTGGAACACGCTCTATGTGTCATTGCTGTTTTTCACAGGATCCTATATGTGTGAGGCGCCGAATTACGATCCATTCGTAACTAGAGACCCCTTACATATGTGCTAAGGGTGCTCTCCAGCAACTTCAATGAGTAACTACGGCACGTTTTATTTTTACAATAATCTAGACAATTGGTTGACCGCAAAAATTAGTACACCTATGCAAGAAATTCTCCATACATAGTATACTGGATTTATTCAGGGTTGTTTAGTTCAGTCGGATTCCTTTCTTTCTTCTTTTTTTCCTTTTTTCCCAATACTCAATCTACGGTAGCCCGTATTTCCGCAGTCAAACATGATTTGCAGTCAGCTAAGCTTCGAAGAAGGTTACTTGCCATAAACATACCTGTAGCCCCTTCTGTGTTGAGGTAATCGAGTAGAAAATGGCGGAGCTCAGACAGGTGCGATCTTCTTCCGGAACGAACTGATTGGTCATCGATCCTTCATCAACTGAAACAAGTAAAATATAGGCCTTTGATAAAGTGCCCTAAAACCATGGGTCACTGTCGTCTAACAATAGCGTTTTTGCAGATAAAATGGTATCTGATAACACGTTTACTGCACTTTGTCATTTTTATAGCAGTTACCATGGTATCTGATTCTACGTTTGCTTTGCAAAAACAAGAACAGATGAATTTGTATTTTTAAAAGTCTCTCGAAAAGAAATACTTGTATCCACTCACACCACATGTGCCTACGGTCTTTCCCATCAACAGACAAAAGCCTAGGCTCTTTTGTTGGAGATGATGAAAGTGAGATGATTTTTTCAGATGCCACGGTCAGTTACTACAGACGGTAGTAAAACTACAACAAGAGCTACGAGCTCATATGGCACTTGTTACGAGAAGGTGGTGCGAGAAGCGAGAAAGTGAATCTGAGCATTTTTCCGGGAATTCCGATAACCCTCCCCACCGTGCTCGGATCCGGTCCAGACCCTAAAATATGTCATCTAAGGCAGACAATCTCTCTCCTTTCCAAGTTCCATTCAAATCACTTCACTCGTTTAACCCCTATGCGAGCGACAACGTTTCCGGAACTCCCCCCTACTGTGGCCGAATACGACTCGGACACATACTAACATCTCTTCTCCCCGTCCATCAAGTTTAACTCGAATCGGAGCATATCTCCCAATTCCAGGTTCCTCCTTCTACCTTGGTCGGATCCGGTTCCGATGCCAAATGACAAATCTAGGCCGCATAAACTTGGTACTATCCAAGTTGCATTCCATTCTGCCCATCCGTTTGGTTTTTGTGTAGGTCAGAGAGTTTCAGGATTCCCCCACCCCCTCCAACTCCCCCAACCATGGCCGCAGGGTTCGTACACATGCTTTGCATAGCTAGGTCACAATTTTTTATCACCCATAAACTTTCACCTGAATCAGACCAATTTTTCGCAACCTATACGGATGTCAGTAATTTCCGGATTCCCCCTCCCTCTACACCCCGAAAAATGGTCGGATCCAGGAATGGAAGTCTTCCTAGAGCATTGTGTCGGGTCCTTAAGTTTATTTGGTCGGGTCACTAATACGCCTGCCTACTTTTATCGTCCTTAGTACATGTGGAAGTATCCTATCTCGCGATCACCTGAGTTCCGGGAAATCCACTCCAACTCCCCCCAAAGAGCCCCGACATGATGTGGTTCCGTCAAGAACGTATCTAATACTCCTATCCTTCGATCCCTCGACACTGAGCGTTTCACAAAAATTCCGGTGCCCCTTTCACCCCCCCCCCCCCCCCCCAAGATTCGGATCCGGTCCGGAATTGACATGGAACATCTGAGACAACAGCTTTTTCCACTTGCCAAGTTTCATTCAAATCCGATCGTGCGTTCGAAAGTTATAAATGCCACTATATTCCGGATCCCCGTCCCTCCACTCCCCCCCCCACGATGTTCAAATCATGCAAACGACTATTCTCGTGTCGGTCTGTTCAGATCCCTCATATTCCTGCCAAGTTTCATCATCTTACTACACCAGGAAGTACCGAACTCGCTGGATCACCATAAGATCCGATCACCTTTTCAAAAGTTATAAATACCTCAAGATTCTGGATTCCTCCCTCCCTCCACTCCCCCCCCCCCCCGATGCTCGGAACAGGGAAGTGGTTCGTTCCAACTTAATCTGTTGGGGTTCCTGATGTGCCTGCCAAGTTTCATCGTCCTAGCTTATGTGGAAGTGCCCAAACTAGAAAAACCCGGACTGACCGACAGACCGACAAAAACTGCGATCGCTATATGGCACTTGGCCGAAGGGCAAGTGCCATAAAAACGGCTTTTACTGTGGTATCAGATACCATGGTATCTGAACAGTCGCAAAGTGCCCAAACTAGAAAAAACCGGACTGACCGACAGACCGACGGACGGACAAAAACTGCGATCGCTATATGGCACCTGGCCGAAGGGCAAGTGTCATAAAAACGGCTTTTACTGTGGTATCAGATACCATGGTATTAAAAGTCGCAATAGATTGCGACAGTAGCAAGGGACGGGCATAGGGGCGATTGCCCTCCCCCCATGTGCATTATTTTGTTTATTTCTACTGTCAATAAATAGGGTGGAAAACAAGCGAAGATGTTTACGACCCCCAGAAAGGTATGGAATATGCTCATGGTCATTACATGATATCCCACTACTGACAAGTCACTGAGAAAGCTTCAAAGGACGCCTTACCACTGATAAAAGCTCAGAGCGAATGCTCGACTACGTCCGCGCAAGGAAATGAAGACGAGTCAAATCAGTACGCTGACTTCTGGATTGCAATTTTTTATTCTTTTTTAGCGAAATCACTTTCGAGGGGCTCATGTCAGAAACTGAATCACTTTCGAGGGGCTCATGTCAGAAACGCCAATAATGCAAGTTTATCTGTGTTTAACCTCAAGAGTACTAAGGAGTTTAAACTCTATGACGTGTTTTTGTCTTTTTTCCGTTTGTGACTTTTGTCTTGAAAGGGGGTTAACAGAGTTCATTCATCCATTCAAAAATACGCCTGCGTTTCAGTTAAACTTTAAAGGCTAAGGCTAAGAAGCAACGTGTCATACCAGATGCCATTTTGGGATGAAAAACGATTCCATTCATAGACGAAGGTACATGATCCGTCAGAGCTACGTGAAGAATGACAATCGGTTCGGAAGGCATTGAATTGTGGGTAAACACAAAGCACCGTCTGTAGGGGCCGACACGTCGCTTCAAGTCTGTCCAATTTCTTATGGGATGAACGGCCTCGTATTCAGAGATCTACAACAAGAGACGACAATAGTTGCGTTATTGCAAACACATATGTTCAAACAATGGCTAAAACGGATACCTCAGCTACGATCCTTTGGCAGGGATAGTTCGGTCCTTCTTGGCAAGAGTCTTCATCAAGCTGTTGAACGTCATGGACAACGTCGTAGACTGAAAGAACCGAACCTGCAATGCAGCGGACTGCAAAACTGCAAACGATTGCAATGCAGCTTCGTTTCTTCTAGTCCCCGACGTACCGCACCGTCTGTACGGTGCGGCGTTACACAAGACTTCAGCTGTTTCTAGCCTCTTTTCATGTCCCTTGCCTTGCAAATTTGCATGAAGTGGAAAATTTGCATAACCGGTCCGCTGACCAATAAGCTTTTCGGAAACAATGATCAGGAGCCTGACACGTCACGTCACGCAAATAGAGGAGATAGGATAAACTTAAGAAATGCAGAATTTCGGGAACGAGAATGGATGGAAGTACTACTGAATCAGAACGACTGAGTATCATAAGTACGACGCGTCTTTAGGTTTCGTATTGACCTTTAGTTCCGTGTTTTCCTGTTAGTTATGTAACGTTACCAAACAAATTTGGAAGAAGCTACGACAGGTGTTCGGTGAATAAAATGACGTGTCTATCTATCTAACAGCTCAAGTGCTAGAAAATGGCACAGCCGAGCAAAACTATCCGGATCGTGGCACAAGGTTTGTTTTAACAAGCTTCACCGCCGTTAACCAGTATTCGAGGGTTGTAGATCATAATACCAGGTTCCTCAGCAAAAGCTACTCAGACAAGTGAAGGAGAACTCAGGGAGCGAAAACTTTTAAAGTTTAACCGAAAAAGGCTAGGATACGACAGTATAGTTACCCATCACTTGTTCGCTTAAATAATCTTGAAAACCCGATGAAAAAGCGTTAGTTTGTTTTTCTGATATTTCCAAGTAATCGATTATCCCATTGTGCTTGCCGCTCTTCCCGTTTTTGTGATATCTCTATGGTGCCTGGAACATTTGGCAACAATACCAGCAGCAAACGAGTAAATAAATTGTGTATCAAATAAACAAAGAAGTGTCTGCAGTCTGCAGTGCCAAAAACTAGTGCTAGCTAGTGATAGTGATAGTGCAGTGATTTTCGCGGGCAAATTGTGGACGGATTCACCACGGGAAAGCGTCCACATTCCCAACGTCCCTACTGAAGACTACTGTGGACAGAATGAAAATTCCCAATAGGTGTTGTAATAATTCAATGTATTTGAATCTAAGATGTAAAAATAAGTTGCCTGTTCAGTTAAACTTTAACTTCGGCATGCAGACTGGTGCATACTATAAACTAACAGGAAAGTAATATAATGACTTTCGGGTCTTTTTAAGCGCCCACCCTTCCCACGCACACACACTAGGTGATATAAATCTTACCTTTTGTAGCATATCACAGGACGAATTCCAGGTAATGCGTTCCAGATTAAGGAATCCAACTGAAAACCAAAGCACCAGGAGATCACGTAAAGTGTTGGCCATAGAACGCATACTAGGGAGAAGATCAGCACCACCTTCCTCTTTTGATATGGAAGTCTGAAAAAGATTATTTTCTTGTCTTAACTGTTTTACGCGCGGATAGCTAAAACTCTCCAGTGCTACCACAACTTGATACGCTGGGCATATCCAACATTTGACACAGCCTACAGTTCGATTGAAGTCCTCCTTGTCTTCCTGTTACTGCCTTGTCTTGGTTTAAAGCCCTTTTATTTGGCCTTGTTAGGTAAATGACTGCTGATGATGGTGAATGACCAAGTATTACAAATAAAACGCAGTCGGAGAAATCTAACTGAGGCAGGGCGAAGACTTGGTGATAGATCAATCATCCTTCACGGGGTCTTGTCCGACAGCAAATTTCGCATGCAAACCGGTTCAGGTTAGCGTAGTGCAGGTTCCGATCTCCTGATACTACGCCCTCGGCCAGGAGTGCGACATGTGGTTGGGGGCAAATCATCAGACGGTTCCCGTGCTTTTCCCTAGATTTCTTTAGGTATTAGTTGCGTGTTTGCAGATACTATGGTACCTGAGACCACGGTCTAAAGTCGTTTTTGCTGTGATCGTGGTATCTGATACCACGGTCAAAAGACGTTTTTGCAGTTATCGTGGTATCTGATATTCGGATAATAGGGTCCGACCGTGGTAAGGTAACTGTAGTGGTATCTGAAAAGTCACTTTCATCAAATTTTGTCATCAGATACCACAATAACTGCAAAAAAGACTAATTGCAGATCCAGTTACCGTGGTAACAGATACCATGGTATCTGCAAAACGCAACTTTTCCTCTGAAGGTGGGTGGAGGGGGAATTCTTAGAAGAGGAAGCTTACGGAGAAACGCCACTAACCCTTGCCTCAATCCAAACTGTCAGCACCACCGAGACTCGAGCCAGCGACCCTTCGCTTGGGAGTTCAGCGCGCCAACTCATTCGGCCATGGAAGGACTACAGGGCATCTGTCATCTAACAAGACAAATAAAACGGCAGGAGTGAGACAAGGCTAAATAGAACGCGGTCTATGTCTAACACAGTGCGACACAGTGTTACCACATGCCCCATACTGGGTCCTAATGGGTGCCTTAAACCTGACCTACTCCACAATGAAGGAATTCTGATAGGCTGATTTCTGAACTATATTCAAATCCTCAATATGTTATTGGATTAAGGTATCCAGCAATTGTCGTAGGGTAACCAACGTGAGGCAGAGGCTATTCCTAAGTCAGGGATTTGTAGTGGGCTGTGCTACAGGTTGAAGGAAGAACGGACGATGCAGTCTCTCGAGAATCTCCAGCATCAATCGCATATTCGCGATAATGTTTACTATTACTCAAACAGCGTGCACAGGTTCGGTCCGTTTAGTTCTTTCTGGCAGCAGAAAAGGTTTGGTGACCCAAAATGTTCGTGGATATATATATATATATATATATATCGTTTACTAACCAAAATAGCAAAGATAGCTAGCAAAGGTAAGTATACCTAACACTTTCAGCAGAATACAGAAAATGACCAATGACAAATAACACCAGACACGACTAAGAACTATTAACCGAACGAATAAAGTACGGCACAAACGAGTTTACATGTCTTTCAGTTACATCTGCTGGATAATTAGTTAATTTTGCTTCATTTGAGTGGGTTTGAGTACGAGTATTGGACCTTATTTTGCTCAACATAATCGGACAACATCGTTCTATGAAGTTCAGAATTCAGAAATTTATGGCCAAAACTTTGGGTCACTGGGTTTGAACCAGCGACCCTACATTTCCACGGTACACGCTTTACCACGCAACCATCCGGAAAAAAAAATTCAAGAAAACATGACAAACCCCGGTGAAGGAGCGGCTCCAGGACCAGTCGCCCTACTCCGAAGCACCTTTCACTAGATCTTCACTTTCCCCTCATGTAACTCAGCTCGAGCCGACTAGTTTCCTTGTTCAACCCTTCCTTGTCAGCAGTCACACAAAAAATCCAAATCCTTTAAGCACAACTCTTACTAGAAATGATCGTTTGAGGATGAAATAGCTAAGAAATGTTGTTTTTTGAAAACAACATGATCTTCCACGTGAAATTAGCGATTTTCTTGTTTAGCGCTCGTCGGCTCTATCCAGCCTTCCTGCTCTCCGACGCGGTGACTCGACGCAAAATATTTGAGAACTGAATACGCCGTGGTTAAAAAAGTGAAAAAACAAAGCAAAACAAAAGAAGTCCAAAACAGAAGATAGATCTGATGGTCTTTCCAGAATAGAAAAATAAGACGTTGAAGCTTATCATGTACTTATCAGTGAAAGAATCTTTGCCGGACCCTGAAGCCTTCGGCGAAGCTGGAGTTGCGTGACTGTCATAACTCAGTTAGGCCGAAAAAGCGCTAAATAGTCATAGGTACAAAACGAAAAAATGGCGAAAGTCGGGGATTTCAGATCCTTCTAATCCGCTAGGGATAGCTAGGGATAATACGAAAGGCAGAATAAGGAAGAGGGGTCCTTTCAAGCAACTGGAAATCGAACCCCTTGAGAGATAATTGGTGTACTGAGTCCTCCCCCAAAAATGCATCATCAAAGTATACGCTACTCGACGGGATTCTACATCCCTGTCGGTTGCAAGTGAAAGTTAGGGTAATACTATTTTCTATTTGGTTTAATTACCACTTCTGTTGTTCATTTTTTGTTTACCTTGGTCTGTAGAAGTGAAGTTCAAAATATGCGTGTATGTATGGCTTTTGGGTCTTCAAGCCGATTAAAGTGAATAAGTGACCGGTAACTCGACAGTAGCATTTCAAATCTTTTCGCTTAAACTGGTGAAACTGTAAGGAATTCATTTTAACGTGAATGTATGGTTTACCGGGATCCTGGATACCTAGAACTATTTGATTAACTTATTGATTGACAGACTACCAAATGGAAATTATTCCGGTAGATGGACGTGCTTTAACATTAGAAACCATTTCAGATCGGCTCACCAATAAATCAGCTCGAAGGTCAACAAGGAACTTGACGCCGCCATCTAACTTTCCGATCTGAGCAAAGATCCAGCTATACTTTGGATTCAGGACATCCTTCAGCTTTTCTTCTAGCCGTAGCAGGACAGATATGTTATTCTCCTGAAAAAAAAAATAAGCTAAACAGACAGTCAGTCTACACTATAGCCTATGTTTACTTTTTTATTCAGAGATATAGCCGAAGTTGATTGGTTCCCAGACAGCTTTATGGATTTTTCTCTTAAAGTTTAACTGAAAAGCCAACTTATTTTTTGTATCATTTAACTGAACCCACTGAATCAATATGGACTGTGTTAAGCTATTTTGTTTATAATTTTCATTATATGCCCTAGTAGTGATTTACAGAATCTCTACGTCCGTCACCATAACGCGAAGTTCTACTATGACGCTTGTGATTTGAATCTCAACACATATGCGGCTTTTCAATGGTCAGTGGTGAGGCTGGTGAGCACTGTTCATCGCCACTTTCGCCCGTTTCCCAATCGATTTCACTTGCTGTTTTATTTTGTTTTTCGTAAACCGGTTTTCTCAAGCATACAACACAGGTATAACCGCATGGGGATACCACAACTCCGACAGGGAAAAACTACAATATGAAAATCGAATATTCGTGAACAGTGGAGCAGAAGAAACCTATTTTCATCTGGTCTTCAAGCTTATTTAAGTAAATAAGTGATGGGTAACAAGATTGTCCTATCATAGCCCTTTTCAGCCCCTTTCAAGATTAACCTTTAAAGTTCAAACCTGGCACTGTTATGTTCCAGATTCTAAAATAAATATTCCTTAAGCCAAAGCTGACTGCGAATGTATTTGACAGTGCAAAACAGATACGTCAGCTGAATTTTATTAGAGCTATATTTCGGCCTTTCTTGGCAAGGGTCCTCTTCAGGCTCAAGCCGCTCAAACTGGAAAATAAACTTGTGAAAATAAAACAAAGATTTTAGCCTAGCTTTAAGTATCGAATTTGGAGAATTGATCTGTAAGAGACCAACCTACCAACGGCCCAATCGAGCAAAATGAAATCACAGCACCAACTTTGACTCAAAGCAACTCTCACAACATCAAATCAGACACTCAAGGCAAAGCTAGAATCTTTAGTTTGTTATTTCTCAAGTTCATTTTCCAGTTTGAGCGGATTGGGCCTGAAGAGGACGGTGCAAAACGGATAAGTCAGCTACATTTTATTAGAGCTATATTGGCAAGGGTCCTCAATGATTCGAAGTCAGCTTGGGCTGAAGGAATATCTACCTGAAGAGAACCCTTGCCAAGAAGGGCCCAAATACAGCTCTGATAAAATTCAGCTGACGTATCCATGTGCACTGTCATATATTTCAAAAATAATTTAATACTTTACAATTAGGCTCTGCAGGGAAAAAATTCCATAAACATATTTGGGATCCCAAAACGAAAGTGACGGGATACCTATGACTTCGTAAAGTTGTCCGTATGTCTGTTAGCACGATAACCTTCGAAGGCATTGAGATCTTTTTCTCCAAACATGGTGTGAGGATCCTTTGGGTCAAAGTACAGGTCAAGTTCTTAGATGGGTCCCATGGCTGTATATTTAGGGGTGGGGGAGGGGTTTCAAATTACTGGTCGAAAACATTTTTTTTTTGTTTAATGAGAAATGCCGAGTCCGGATATGAAGATTTATTTTCACGCCGGACAAGTGGTTTACTCGGAATCCGGCAAAAACGGAAAATTTGTGAAAGATAAAAGTTTAATCAGATGTTGATTAGAGGTTCGATTAAGGGGTAAGAGGACATTCTGGATCCGAATTGAAAAATTGTTTTCTCGCCGGAAAAACAGTTCGCCCGCAATCCGGCCAAAATCGGAAAACTCGTCAAAATTAAAAGTTTTATTGGAATTTGATTAGATGTTCGATTTATGAGTTAGAAAACATGCTGGACTCGTATGTGACAATCATTTTCTCACAGTGGAATCCAGCTGAAACAGCAAAATTTGTTAAAAGTTTTATGTGAAGTTGATTAGAGGTTCGTTGAAGGGGTAAGGAGATACGATGAATTCGTTTTTATGGCACTTGAGCTTACTCAAGTGCCATATAGCGATTGTAATTTCTGTCCGTCAGTCGGTCTGTCGGTCCCGGTTTTGCTAGTTCGGGCACTTCCAGATAAGCTAGTCGATGAAACTTGGCAGGCATATCAGGAACTGGACCAGATTAAATTAGAAATTGTCGCTTCCTCGATCCGACCATCTGGAGGGGAGTGGAGGGAGGGGGAATCCGGAAAAAATAGGAAAAATGAGATATTTTTAGCTTACGAACGGGTGATCGGATCTTAATGAAGCTTGATATATGGAAGGGCTTCGTGTCTCAGACCCTCCATTTAAAATCCAGACCGGATCCGGTGACACTGGGGGGAGTTGGAGGGAGAAACCGGAAATCTTGGAAAACACTTAGAGTGGAGGGATCCGGATGAAACTTGGTGGAAAGTACAAGCGAAAGTCATAGATACGTGACTGATATAACCGGAACGGATCCGCTCACTTTGGGGGAGTTGGGGGGCGGGGAGAAGTCCGAATTTGTAGTGATACCGCGAGTTCCGTGCTTCCTGATGTGCTGGGACGATAGAAATTTACAGGTATGTCTGGGACTCGACCAAATTAAATAGGAAATCGTCAATACCCCGATTCGACCATCTGGGGGGGAGAGTGGAGGGAGGGTGAAGCCAAAATTTGAGGTATTTTTAGCTTGCGAACGGGTGATCGGATCTTGATGAAAATTGATATATAGGATGATCTCGTGTCTCAGACATCTCACTTTAAATCCGGGCCGGATCCGATGACACTGGGGGGAGTTGGAGGAGGGAACCGGAAATTTTGAGAAACGCTTAAAGTGGAGGGATCGGGATGAAACTTGGTGGGAAAAACAAGCACAGGTCCTAGACACGTTATTGACATAACCGGACCGGATCAGGGCACTGTGGGGGAGTTGGGGTGGGGGTCCGGATTTCTAGCGATCCCGCGAGTTCGGCATACTTCCTGATGTCCTAGGGCGATGAAACTTGGCTGGTATGTCAGGGATCCGAACAGATTGACTTGAGAACAGCCGTTTCCCCGACCCGACCATCGTGGGGGGAGTGGGTGGATGGGGAGTCCGGAATCTAGTGGCGTGCATAACTTTTGAACGGGTGATCGGATTTGAATGAAACTTGTCTGGTGAGCTATCGCCTCGGACGTTCAGTGTCACGTCCGGGTCGGGTCCGATACCTGTGGGGATGGGGGGGGGGGGCTGGAAAACTCAAGAAACTCTAAAAGCCGAGGGATTGGGACGAAACTTAATGGATGGAACAAGCATTAGGCCTAGATGAAATTGACGGAGCCAGATGGTTTCGGGGCTCTGTGGGGGGAGCTGGAGGGGGTTTCCTGGAATTCCGGTAGTCGTGAGTTAGAATAGTTCCAGATGTAAAACGACAACGAAACTTTGCAGGCATATTAGCGACCCGAATTATCTTGACTTAAGAACCTGACACAACATACCCCCGGAAACTTCTGTTCCTTGATCCGAGCATTTTCTGGGGAGCAAGAGAAGAAAAATATGGAAATTGACTTCTATAAATTGCGAACGAGTGGTCTGATTCGAGTGAAACTTCATGGGTGATACGAATCGATGGCCTCGACATGTAAAACATGTTCGAATATGCGACCACGATTAGGGGAATTGGGGGTGGGGGGACTTTTGACATGCACAAAAACCAAACGGATGGACCGAATGAGATGCAATTCGACAGTGCCGAGTTTATGCGGCCTAGATTTGTTATTTGGCGTCCGGGCCGGATTCGGCCAAGGTAGGGGGGGTACTGGAAACTTGCAGATAGGCTATGCTCGAATTTCAGTCAAACTTGATGGACAGGAACAGGGAATTAAGAGATTGGGCCCGAACCGGCTCCGACAACGTTGGTGGGAGGGGGGGGGGTACCGGAACTTTCCAAAAATGCTCAGATTCGAGTGAAACTTGATAGATGGTATAAACGAAGATGCTTTAGGTGGTCGATTTCTTTTATTCAGAACCAGATTCGGCCACGGTAAGTGGAGATAGAGTGAGTACCGGAAATCGTGTAGCATGTCTAGGGATCAAACAAATTATTGGGATGAAAGTTTGAACAGTCATGTGCATTTGCTACAGACAATCGAGACGATGCCGGAACTGCTCAGAGAAACTAAATATCCTATTTCTATTTCCGAACCGCATTTTTGAATGGCGGGTGTATTTTGTGACGTTCTCATCTACTTTCTTGTACAGCCTACTCGTACAAGTGCCATATGAGCTCGTAGCTCTTGTTGAGCTTTAGTTTTTTGCCAGACAAGTAGTTCACCCGGAATCCGACAAAAACCAGAAATTTTGCAGAAGTAAGGCAGGAAGTTTCGATCAATTTCGTCAAAGTAGATATGACGTAGGCTATAGGGGTAAAGACATGGTGAATCCATATCTGGACTTGGTCTTCTCAGATGATTAGCAATGGCATAGGGGTAAACACATGGTGAATCCATATCTGGACTTGGTCTTCTCAGATGATTAGCAATGGCCTTAATGTGTTTCTAAATTTTAATAGTAAAAATTTCTGAGAAGTCTTGCGAAGACCGGATATCTACACGACCCAATTGTCTAGATCAAATATTAAACTTCTTGGATCCCATCCAAGCCTTTGGTTTTGTTTCTTATGAATAACTTCTCGCAAAAAGCCGTCGGTAGCATGATATGTTTCGAACATGTCGAAGGTAGCAAAAAAAGGCAAGTGAAAAAATCAATGAGGTGTCGTTAGGGGGGGCGAGAATGCACCGTGTGAAATTCGGGTCTCCGGGTTTAAAAAATGGATGGAGCGATTACGGAAGTAGGCTGGATCGGTGCTAATATTTACGCCCATTTATCATTTTCTCAGCTTCCGTTGCATGTTTCAGCGACTCTTCTCAATTTCACAAAATAATTTTATTAGAGCTAAGTTTCAGTCCTTCTTGGCAAGGGTCCTCTTCTGGCTCACTCAAGCTGGAAAATGAACTTGTGGAAAAACATTTTGTAGCTCACCATGTAGCTCTAATAAATTCAGCTGACATCCAGTTTTGCACTATCAGATGTGATTCGCAGTCAGCTTGGGCTGAAGGAATATTTATGTTTCTTATAATAGTAAGTAAGTAAGTAAGCGTATTTATAAGTATATCCCTAATTATACACAAAGTTTGTTTGCCCTGACCAAGGTCGAACCCTTGACTCCCCTCCCGGACTAAGTGTGGTAGTCTGGAAGTCAAAGGAACCACAATTTTTGTTTGTAAAAACCATACGCTGATTTACTTGAGAGACTCAGTCACTCAGCTGATAAATACTCTAGCGATATATTTTGGCTTCTTTTGGTTTCATACAGGTTTGGCCACAGAAGGGCTGAAATATGGCTAGAATAATTATTTATTATTTATTTATTTATTCATTTATTTCCCTCAGAATTGATGAGTATAAAATAATGTATAAAACAGAACTACACCTAAACCATCTGGTCCATTCATTAACACATAAATACTATAAAAAATACACACGATTTCGATCACTAAGTTACAACTATTTACGCACTATATTATTCACTTGTTAAAAAATGGGTACAGGTTGTGGGTTTGGAGGGCTACCGAAGCTTTTTTATAAAAGTTGGTCATCTTTTTCCTCGAAATTAAAACTGGGTCTTTTACTTTAAAATTGGAAACCAACTGCGAATTACTGAAAGAAATGGGAAACCCAAGGAGAAATTTGGAAAATTTGAAATATGAAATTTTAATAACAGATATGTCGCAAATTCGAAAATTTTCTACGACTGTTGCAGTAAAAAGAACATGACGTAAAGCAACAGCGGTGAACAATGACCCGAAGATGTCTTTCCTGTATCGCCCACGAAAACTAATTAAGAGGCCAAATGCCTTGCGAATTCTTTCTTGTATACGTATGACAATTATAGACTGAGAAACCTTAGCTGACGATGCATATGGGATCCCTAAGTACGTCACCATATCACATGCTGAAAAATAATCCCATTACCGCAATCAAGACATTCATTCCCTTACATGGTGCTATTTACAACAAAAAACTGGCATTTACCAGCACTAAAGGAAAGACCGTTTAGGTTATGAACTGACTTTCTGTTTAGCGCAGGCAAATATTGTATGGTCAAGCTAGTCCAAAAACACCTGGAAGTCCGGGAGCGAAATGGAAAGTATAGATAGAGGCTAGCGACCAGACCGGGGAGGGGGGGGGGGGTTCCCAGGGGTTTTCCGACAGGGGAGTTTTGGTACCGGGGGGGGGGAGGTCGCCTGGGTTATTTTTTCGCCTTGACCCAGTTCGATGGACCCCCAGATTCTCGAATCACGAAGGGTGTCAGAAATGAAATATGGATGATACAAATATTCTTGTTTAGCTGCTACATGTCCTTTAAAGAACACTTCACATTATTACAATATTCAAGGCAATTTAAAACTAAGCTCTAATTTTAACAAATTATCCACGGATTTGGCTGTTTTAAGCCTTTTCCAAGACCGATTTACTTCTAGCAAAAACTCAGCAAAATTCAGATAACTAGTTTTACTCATCAATAGCAGGATATGCGAATACTCGTCGGGGGCATAATACGCATGGAAAGTGAATCCGAACAAATGCAAAGATTAGTGAGGTATCGTTAGAGGGAAATTTAACATACGGAATTTGGGTTTCTGGGCTAAAGAATTAACGGATGCGATTACGGAAGAAGATTGCATTATAGACGCGGCGGGTCCTTTAAGTAAACAGTTGATCTTAGATGTTGGGTCACGAAAAGCCAATATGGAGTCCCTACCTTATCATTTACCAAGTTTTCTGCTGCTGAGATGATTCTCTCGTGTTCCATCCCAAAATGTCTACAAAGGGAGACAAGAAGCTCCCCTTTTTGATCGTCTGATAGGCCTCTGTACAGATGGCAGAAGTTCCGAGCTTTTCTCTGTAAATAAAAGAAAATGTAAGAGCATGCTGGTAGCAACGGAGCTTAAAAAATGAGGGTCTTACCCTGGTTGCCACAAACTGAGTCCAACCGTTGCGTCTCTACATTTTGCGTCAAGGCGGTTCATTTCGGAACTTTTTCTTTTGGGGGGGGGGGAATTTCAAATTTCGAGCCTGCGCCAGAAAGTAACGCAATGTACTCTGTCAGAGTGGACCAAAGTTTACTGGCCAGCCGCTCATCGCTGGATCTTTGATGTTAAAGCTCCAACAAGACAGGAAGTTGGAGTAGCCAGCAAGATTTCCAGCTCCGATCCTAAAAAAAATTCGCTTCGTCGGGTAATCGCTCGGTAAAATTAGGAAAAACAAACTTTTACAAGAGCTGAAAGCTCATTTGGCACTTGCAAAGGTAAGAAGCATATACTGCAGATAATGGTCGCATACGGTCTCGACGTATAAATATAATATCTTTCTATCGCCAACTATCAAGTTGCATCCGGATCGGACCATACGATAGAGACTATATTCACGTCACAACCGATCGAATCCGATGCGGATGCCTAACTTTCATATGAAGGGCATTTGCTCCTACCACCCATCAAGTTTCGCTGGAATCCGAGAAGTTCCGGCCTTCATCTCGACCACAGACGTCGGACTCGGTCCAAATTTCAAACGTTGCAGCTCGGACGCATGACCTTTGTACATTCTAAGTTTCATCATTATCACTCTATCTGTTTGGCCAACATGTATATCGCACAATGCCGGGAACCCTCCCCCCACCGTGTCCGGACACGATTCGTACACATAAGTGCACACCTTGGGCATTTGTTCCTACCACCCACCACGCTTCATTCGGATTGGAGGACTTCTGGAGAATGTCCGGCACCCAAACCTTACCCACCAAGGCCAGGTCCGGTCCGGACCTCAAAATAATATATGTAGGACGCATGGCCTTTGGACCAAAACGATTCAGAAATTCGTTTAGTTTGGTGGCACATAGAGCTAATGCAGCGCGTCTTGCCAGGCGAAGCCAACTTTGGTTAGGTTCCCAACCATAATGGGGATATTCCAGCCTTATGTCAAGAGTAAGTACAGATTGAACTGGATTTGACTGCAGAAACTAGAAGAGGTTACTGGAACAGCAATGGTAACTTTCCTGTACAAAGGACCCACATAAGTGTGAAAATTATTCAGAATGCTCTGTCCCTTGCTAACATTGCTAACTTAAGCAAACAAACACTACTTACATTAAACAAAAATTTCATATTCTTTACTTATCTTAAAGTAGTCTTCAAAGTGAAGGACTTTACACAAAATTACATTTTTTGTCACCCTCCCCTTTCATTTTTTTTTTATTCCAGTTTCCCACTCACGGTTTCGAAACTACCACTTCCTAACACACCATGCTTCCGGGCAGACGGCTCAAACGGTTTCCGTAATAACCACGTTGCAGTCTGTACCAATGATGCTAGCTTTTAGTGACAATTCCTCATCTTCCAGTTGAGCGCTTCCAAGCAGACTTGTTTATGTTAGTCCCTCCTATGCCTCACCCTCAGCACTTCTGACAGACATAGTAAAACAGCTGCACAAGTTGATGAGCAGAAACGTCTCAGTAGAAGAAAATGAAAGTTACCTACTACCTTATGGGGCTAGGTTTTTACTATCTCTACACAAGTGTTGAATATGAGGCAATGGGGGAATATGAGGCAATGGGGGAATAGAAACTAGTACACTTGGTGTGCTGAACTGAATAAGGCGAATTGGTGTTAGGCAGGAGCACACCTAAGCCTCTGCTGGTTGGCAGTCTGGCCATCTTTGTGTGAGGGAAAAATTAATTTATAAGTACAACCATACGAGACAATACAAACCTCAACTAGAAGATTTGTAGATTGTTCCAAGGACACCAAATCTTTCACTGACATAATCACAGCTGCAAGTGAAGTATCAGTTTCTTGTAATGAGCTTAGATGCTGACTCGATGCTGATAATGGGATCATAGTGCCAGCTTTCAATGTTGAACACATCTTCAGTAGCTTGCAGCCAGTCTACTGAGACAAAGAAACTTAAATAATACTACATCTGGAATCAAGTATCTAAATCTCAATGTTCAATGACTGCTAGACTAGAGCTAAACAGTGGGCCTGCATTGGCAAAATAGTAGGGGGAGGGAGGGACAATTGTAAGGGAGCATCTAGCATCTAGCTTATGCCTAATTTGGGTAGCATACAACATACTGTACAACTAGTCATGTTTGTTTGACCCCTTAGCCCAGCTTAGATGTCTGATATTCACATAAAATGGTGTTGATGTCACTATTTCACCCTATACCTTTCAAAATCAGCTTCAGATTGGCACACTCCACAACAGTTGAACTGGCAATAAGAATGCAAACCACAACTTAATAGCCTACCAGTTGATACACATAACATAGGTACACACATTTGTATACAAGCCTTGCAATCTTTGTAGCCTACTAGTACAACTTTATTACAAACAGGATGAGCAACTCTGATATCTGTCCTTATCCTTTAGAATCCTAGTAATTTCCACTTTCTAAACAAGACCAAAGGTTTCGATGGGATCCCAAAAATTTAATATCTGATCCAGACAACTGGGTCTTGTCTTAGCCAGATCCAGTCTTTGCCAGACTCCTTGAACATTTTTACAACTAAAATTCAGAAACAGATTAAGGCCAAATAGCTAATCACCTGAGAAAACCAAGTTCAGATTTGGATTCAGCCTGTTGTTTTTACCCCTATAAGTCATATATATAGGTCAGAAAAGTTTGACGAAAACTTCCTGCCACTTCTGCCAATTTCCCGGTTCCGGCCGAACTCCAGAACTACTTGTCCGGCGAAAAAAGAAAGCTCAAAGACGAAATCAGGGTATCTTCTTTCCCCAGTAATGAACATCTAATCAACTTCAAATAGAAATTTAGCTTATAACAAATTTTCCGATTCCAGTCGGATTCCGGTCGAACTATATGTCCGGGTAAAATATGATTGTCATACAGGGACTCAGCATCTCTTCTTACCCTAAATCGCTTATCTAATCAACTAGAAATAAAACTTTGACTTCCAACAGATTTCCGGTTTTGGCCGGATTCCGGACGAACTACATGTCCGGGTAGAAAATTGTTTTCACATAAGTGTTCAGCATGTCTTCTTGCCCTAAATCGAACATCTAATCAACTCCAAATAAAACTTTTAATTTTGACAAACTTTCCGGCTTGGGCCGGATTCCGGTCGAAATACTTGTCCGTCGAGAAAATAGTTTTCACCATCGTCTTCAGCATGTCTTCCTACCTCTAAATCGAACATCTAATCAACTTCAAATAAAACTTTTACTTTCAACAAACTTTCCGGTTTGGGCCGGATTCCGGGCGAAATACTTGTCCGTCGAGAAAATAGTTTTCACCATCGTCTTCAGCATGTTTTCTGACCCCTAAATCGAACATCTAATCAATTTCAAAGAAAACTTTTACTTTCAACAAACTTTCCGGCTTGGGCCGGATTCCGGGCGAACTACTTGTCCGATGACAAAATAGTTTTCACCATCGTCTTCAGCATGTCTTCTTACCCCTAAATCGAACATCTAATCAACTTCAAATAAAACTTTTACTTTCAACAAACTTTCCGGTTTTGGCCGGATTCCGGGCGAACTACTTGTCCGATGACAAAATAGTTTTCACCATTGTGTTCAGCATGTCTTCTTACCCCATAATTGACTATCACATTAGCTGTTTCAAAATATTTTGTTTGTCCCTTAATTTGAATCCCCTCCCCCACCCCTAAATGTAGAGCTACTAAGCCCATCTACGAACTTGACTGGTCCGACGACCCAACGAACCCTCACACCAAGTTTCATCAAAATATCTCGTTCCCTTCGAGAGTTATCGTGCTTACAGACGGACGGACGGACGGACGGACGGACGGACGGACGGACGGACAGACGGACAACTTTTGCGATGTCATAGGTATCCCTCCACTTACGTTTTGGGATCCCAAAAACAGTAGCTACCTTACACTAGCTAAAAATTTATCGAAAACGCACAACAGGGCAGTCATACACAAATCCCAAACTTTCTGTTTGATCTGAAAAGCAAATCTTCATTCTAGACTTTCAGGCCTGGCTGGGCAGAAAGGAAAAAGTACTTGGTCAGTTCAGCTTATACCTAGCATTTTGTTTACCCTATGCCTAACGCTGGGTACACTATGCCAAACGCTGGATACTTGAACCCAATAAAATATTGATGATTTGAGTGAAGCTCAGAAATAAACCAATTACAATCCATCTATAGTGGGGTAGGTCAGGGTTAGGCTACCAACAGCTACCCAGCGTTTGGCATAGGGTATCCAGCGTTAGGCATAGGCTATGCCAGATGCTAAATATACCCAGCCTTTGGCACGGGTGTCCAAAAATCAAGGGTTTGTGGCTGACTGGATTGCACCTTATCTGACGGAAACAGTTATTTCTACGACGGCGGGAGCATAACAAAATAATTTAACACTGGGAGTTATAAGAATTTTGACTTTGACACTAAATTATTGATGTTTGGTCATCATTCTCAGCCAGGAACTTGCTGGAAATGTTAATTGGACTATTCCAGCCATACACAAATCCTAAAATTTTGACTGGAGCCCCAACGTCTGCACTGTAAAATGTCTCTCCTACTGTGGTGATAGATAGTCCTTCAGCCCAAGCTGACTGCAAATCATATTTGATGGTGCAAAAATATGTCTCTCCTACATCCTACTTTAGTGGTTGCACATCACCGAATTTGGTCATTTTTATTCCAAATTCCGAGAGTTAAATCAGAATTCAGAGAGTAAAAATCCAATACAGGATTGAAATGCTAGAATGCAAAATACTGCACATTAACTTATCCTAATCTAAAGTATTTTGCATTCTAGCAATTTAATCTTGTCTCGGATTTGAAATCTCAAAATTCAGGGTAAAAATCGGGTTCAAAATAAAAAACCCCGAATTCGCTGATGTGCAACCACTAAAGTTGGATCTTTTAACAGTGTGGGCATGCTCCAACGTATAATGGTGCTCATATGTTGGGACACCATCTCCTGCCGCAAGGATTTTTATACCCATACAAATCCATTGCCAACTGTTGATTTCAGAATCTAAATTGGAAATTTACTTTTCGAAACAGACTTGTAAGAGGGTACCATGCCCTTCCTGCAGGGCATGGTGCCCCAACTTATGATCACCATGCCCAGATACTAGATCACCATGCCTAAAAATTGAGGATTTATGTATGGAATGGACTATTCATTAATCATACAATTTAATTTTTGCAAAAGCTAATCTCTTATGAAACTTCTCTATAAAGTTTGATTGTACAATTAGGAAAAAGCCAGCAAAACGTTGAAAGCCATTTACAGGCTTATAATAGTTATAAAGCATGGATAATTCAGTCACAAATCGAAAGTTCTTTACTTCACAGTAACACAGTCGTCGGTGTTAAATTACTCTTTCTTTTTCTACTCCTATCCATTTTCGCTGCATAGGCTGCAATTTCTATGGAGAATACGACTAGAGTAGGGACCAGACATGAAGAATGTGAGGTAAAAAAAAACTTATTGGTAGACCAGGCTCCCTGCCTTTTGTCTGCAATCAAGATTTTATTTGCAATCCCCTAGAATTAAATTTATTCTTACATAGTTGAACTTCAAATTAGAGAATATTCCAGGGATGCTTCTGCCACACTTAAAAATTGTGAACATGTCAAGAAGCCTCGGATTCTTTTCAGCTCACTGACACTTTTAACAGGAAAGTACAAATAAAATTATAATTTCTAGATTCAAAAACCCGCTAGCTCAGTCGAGCACTAAACATCTACCAATGTCGCCATCGGTAATAATGTTGAAAGAAAGAACTCAAGTCATTTCTTACTAAACTCAAAAGAAGCACAAGCGGACGGCAAACTCCAAGCTCGTCGGTTCTCGTTTTTATGGCACTTGCCCTTCGGCCAAGTGCCATATAGCGATTGTAATTTCTATCCGTCAGTCGGTCTGTCGGTCTGTTGGTCCCGGTTTTGCTAGTTCGGGCACTTCCAGATAAGCTAGGACGATGAAACTTGGCAGGAATATCAGGGACAGGACCAGATTAAATTAGAAACAGTCCCTTTCTTGATCCGACTATCTGGAGGGGAGTGGAGGGAGGGGGAATCCGGAAAAATTAGATATTTTTAGCTTACGAACGGGTCATCGGATCTTAATGAAACTTGATATATGGATGGACTTCGTGTCTCAGACGCTCCATTTTAAATCCAGACCGGATCCGGTGACATTGGGGGGAGTTGGAGGGGGGAACCGGAAATTTTGGAAAACACTTAGAGTGGAGAGATCCGGATGAAACTTGGTGGAATGAACAAGCACAAGTCCTAGATACGTTACTGATATAACTGGAACGGATCCGCTCACTTTGGGGGAGTTGGGGGAGAAGTCCGAATTTCTAGTGATCTCGCGAGTTTGGTGCTTCCTGAAGTGCTGGGACGATGAAAATTGGCAGGCATGTCAGGGACCAGACCAGATTAAATACGAAATAGTCACTTCCCCGATCCGACAATCTGGAGGGGGGGTGGAGGGTTGGGGGAGCCAAAATTAGAGGTATTCTTAGCTTGCGAACGAGTGATCGGATCTTGATGAAATTTATATTTAGGATGACCTTGTGTCTCAGACGTCCCACTTTAAATCCGGACCGGATCCGATGACACTGGGGGGAGTTGGAGGAGGGAGCCGGAAATCTTGAGAAACGCTTAGAATGGAGGGATCGGGATGAAACTTGGTAGGAAGAACAAGCATAAGTCCTAGATACGTCATTGACATAACCGGACCGGATCCAGGCACTGTGGGGGAGTTGGGGGGGGGGGGTCCGGATTTCTAGCGATCCCGCGAGTTCGGCATACTTCCTGATGTGCTAGGGCGATGAAACTTGGCAGGTTTGTCAGGGACCCGAACAGATTGACTTGAGAATAGCCGTTTCCTCGATCCGACCATTGTGGGGGGAGTGGATGGATAGGGAGTCCGGAATCTAGTGGCGTGCATAACTTTTGAACGGGTGATCGGACTTGAATGAAACTTGTCCGGTGGAAAGACCTATCGCCTCGGATGTTCAGTGTCAAGTCAGGGCTGGGTCCGATACCTGTGGGGGATGGGGGGGGGAAACTCAAGAAAAGCTTAAGGCACAGGGATTGTGACGGAACTTAATGGAGAGAACAAGCATTAGGCCTAGATACGAAATTCACCGAGCCAGATAGTTTCGGGGCACTGTGGGGGGGGGGGGACTTGGAGGGGTTTCCTGGAATTCCGGTAGTCGCGAGTTAGAATAGTTCCAGATGTACTGAGACAACGAAACTTTGCAGGTATATTAGCAACCCGACTTAATTGACTTAAAAACCTGACGCAACATACCCCCGGAAACTTCCGTTCCTAGATCCGAGCATTTTTGGGAGAGAGAGGGAGAGAAATATGGAAATTGACCTCTGTAAATTGCGAACGAGTGGTCTGATTAGAGTGAAACTTAATGGGTGATAAGAATCGATGGCCTCGACATGTAAAACATGCGTTCGAACTGTATGCGACCACGATTGGGGGAATTGGGGGGGGGAACTTTTGACATGCATAAAAAACAAACGGATGGACCGAATGAGATGCAAGTTAAGACAGTGCTGAGTTTATGCAGAATAGTTTTGTTATTTTGGGTCCGAGCCGGATTCGGCCAAGGTAAGGGGGGGGGGGGGGGGGTTACTGGGAACTTGCAGATAGGCTGTGCTCCAATTTCAGTAAAACTTGATGGACAGGAAGAGGGAATTAAGAGATACGACGTTTATGTTTTCAAGTCCTGTTCGGCCACAGTGGGGGGAGTTACAGGCAGATTGCCGGAAACTTTGAGGCTCGCAGAGGGTTCAAACGACTGCATCAGTTTAAATGAAACATTGAACGTAGAGAAGCGTATACCCTATATGACATATTTTGGGCCCGAACCAGATCCGGCAACGTTGGTGGGGGGGGTACCCGAATTTTCCCAAAATGCTCAGATTAGTTGAAACTTGATAGATGGTATACAAGAAGATGCTTTAGATGATCCATTTTTTAGTCCAAACCAGATTTGGCCACGGTAGGGGGAGATGGAGGGAGTACAGGTAATCGTGTAGCACGTCTAGGGATCAAACGAGTGGATTTATCGTGCTGAAACTTGGAAGTTTGAACAGCCATGTGCATTTGCTACAGATAATCGAGACGATGCCGGAACTGCTCAGGAGTGAGTGAAACTAAATAGGCTATTTTTATTTCCGAACCGCATTTTTGGATGGCGGGCGTATTTTGTGACGTTCTCATCTACTTTCTTGTATGACTACTCGTAACAAGTGCCATATGAGCTCGTAGCTCTTGTGTTAGTCTGAATTCCTACCTAATGGTGGATTTTTTACAGTGGCCGTTCAATTCTTTTTTCTTCTTTTTTTTAAGGCAGACCGCAGACACTCGCAGGGGCGTAACTATCATCCTAGTGATGGGGGGGGGGGAGCAACCCGGGATGTGCCGACAAGTTTCTGTGTGTTTCGAGGACATCGGAATAGTAAGGGAAGCAGAATTTTTCGTTTGACTTCAGGTATAGTAGTGATAGTTGCTACATTGCAAGACAACATAACTGCATTGCAACATAAGAATACAACTTACGACTTATCACTTCAGTTATACCGATTCGAAACAATTAGCAAGAAATACAGGAAAGCCGTCATTAATTAACAACGTAAGAACATAGTGCCGTCATGTAAGCTTTCGCTGGAGGAAGCCAAATCACGAAAGCAATTACTAACCACAGTACCAAAAAGAAAATTAAGCTGGGCGTCGAAGGAGAAATTTGGTAAATTTGCTTTTTATCGCCGTTCCCCGGGGACTCCTAGGGGACCGAGAACTACGAGAATAGAGAGTTACTTCCTGGAGTTTCTTCTGTACGGAAAACAACGAGGACACGGGGAATGCCCCACATGAAAAAAAAACAAAAAAACATTTATATCAATCCCTAATATCTGTTTAAAAAAAAAAAAAGCAACTCCCAAAACTGACTCCCTATCGAATCTGAAAGGGAGTCCCTTTTAAGGATCCCAACACGTAAGAGGATGGATACCTATGAGCTATGACTTCGTAAAAGCTGTCCGTCTGTCCGTGCGTCTGTCTGTCTCTCCGTCAGTCAGCACGATATCTCTCGAAGGGGTTGAGAATTTTTTCAAACTTGTGAGGATCCATTGGGTCGTAGTACAGGTCAAGTTCGTAGACAGATCCTGTAACCCAATGTTTAAGGGCAGGGGAGGGGGTTTTAATTTAGGGATGAAGAAGATATTTGTTCAAGTTGATGTGTTAGTGGATTTAGGCCTAGGGGTAAGGAGACATACTGAATCCAACTAAATAACATTTTCTCACCGGACAAATAGTCGCCCTGGAACCGGCCCAAACCGGAAAATTTGTTGAAAGTATAAATTGTATTTGGAGTTGATTAGATGTTCGAATTAGGGATAAGAAGACATGTTGAATCCTTATATGACAATTGTTTTCTACTCAGACAAATTGTCCGCCCAGATTCCTGCCGAAACCGGAAAATTTGTTAAAAGCAAAAGTTTGATCCGAAGTTGATTAGAGGTTGGATGTAGGGGTAAGGAGACATGCTGAATCGTTTTCCAACTTTATTTTTTTGCCGGACAAATAGTTTGCCCGGAATCCGGCCGAAACCGGAAATTCGGTAGAAGAAAGGCATGATAATATGGTTAAATTCGTCAAAGTAGATATGACGTGTATAAAGAAACACGTATTCTGTATCAACAGCTGAGTTCGTTTTCATCGTTCGGTTCGCCGTTCCAACCGTTATTCTACTACAAGCGTTTTCTTTACAACGCCGTCCGCGAACGGCGTTGAACTGCCGATAATATGGAGTTTTCTTTGTTCGGTTCAACTGCCGTTGTATTCGTCGTTCTTGAGACGACGATCTGAGCCGGAAAGTCAGTTCAACACCTCCCTTCAGTAATTAGGTGCGAATTTTCAAAACTCTCGACAAAACAAACTAAAGTTGGTCCTGTTATGCTAAAATCCATTTTAGTACTTTATTATAGCTGCTGTTGCAAATATTAAGTTAGTTCGACCATTAACGTTTTCGTATCATGTCGTTCGTGAAACGACGATTATAGAACGTTTCAAGAAAACACTATATACAAATATTTAAACGACGTTCTTCGTTCGACAATGACGAAAGATCGAAAACGAACGCGGCTAATATCCGAACTTGGTTTTCTCAGATGATTAGCCATCGGCCTTAATCTGTTTCCAAATCTCAATAGTCAAAGTTTTAAGGAATCGGGTTAAGACCGCACATCTACAATACCCAATTGTCTGGATCAGATATTAAATTTTGGGATCCCATTGAAACCCGGTCGAAGCTACACATATCAAGGAAAAAAGTAAATTCCCTGATTCGACCATTTGAGAGGGGGGATCCGGAATCTTCAGCTATGACTTTGGTATGAATTCGGTGGTTCAGCATCAGTAAGGATACTCCAGGATGTCCAGCTGTGCTAGGATGATGAAACTGGTCGGGCACATCACTGACTCGACAACAATGCCCTGTGAAAACTTCTGTTCCTGGATCCGACCATTTTGGGGGGATTTCAGAGAAGGGTAGTCCGAAAAGTAATGTCCCCAAAACGTAAGTGGAGGGATACCTATGATATCGCAAAAGTTGTCCGTCTGTCCGTCTGTCCGTCCGTCCGTTTGTCCGTCTGACCGTCCGTCTGTCAGCACGATAACTCTCGAAGGGAATGAGATATTTTGATGAAACTTGGTGTGAAGATTCTTTGGGTCAAGTGTAAGGTCAAGTTGTACATTTAAGGTTGGGGGAGGGGGGTTCAAATTAAGGGACAAACAAAATATTTTTAAATAGCTAATACGATAGTCGATTATGGGGTGAGAAGACATGCTGAAGACCAATATGCAAAACATTTTCTCGTCCGACAAGTAGTTGGCCCGGAATCCGGCAAAAAACGGAAAGTTGGTTGAAAGTAAAAGTTTCATTTTAAGTTGATTAAATATTCGATTTAGGGGTAAGAAGACATACTGACCACGATGGTGAAAACCATTTTCTCGCCGGACAAGTAGTTCGTCCGGAATCGGGCAAAAAAACGGAAAGTTAGTTAAAAGTAAAAGTTTTATTTGAAGTTTATTAGATGTTTGATTTAGAGGTAAGAAGACATGCTGAACACGATGATGAAAACCATTTTCTCGCCAGACAAGTCGTTCGTCTGGAATCCGGCAAAAACCGGAAAGTTGGCTAAAATTAAAAGTTTTATCCGAAGTTGATTAGATGACAGATTTAGGAGTAAGAAGGCAGGCTGAACGCTTATATGAAAAGTATTTTCTACCCAGACAAATATTTCGCCCGGAATCTGGCCAAAACCGGAAAATTCGTTAATAGCAAAAGTTTTATTTGAAGTTGATTCGATGACAGATACAGGGCTAAGGAGACGCTGAGTCTGTATATGACAATCATTTTTCCCACGGACATATAATTCGTCCGGAATCCAGTTGAAACCAGAGATTTGTTTGTAAGTTGAAGTTTTATTTGAAGTTGATAAGATGTCTTATATAGCGATAAGGAGATATGCTGACTTCGTTTCTGAGTTTTCTTTTATTTGCTGGACAAGTAGTTCGCTTGGAATTCGGCCGAAACCGGATATTTGGCAGAAGTAAAGCAGGAAGTTTCGGTCAGTATCGTCAAAAGAGATATGGCTGATAGAAGTATATCTGAACTTCGTTTTCTCAGATGATAAGCTTGGCGAATACTGGATCTGGAGAAGTCAAGACCCAGTTGTCTGGATCAAATACTAGATTTTTGGGATCCCATCGAAACCTTAGGTCTTGTTTGATTAGTAATAAGATGCGGGATGATTCCCATATTTTAGAGCTTACCTGTAGCGTATTTAAGCGGGGAAACGTCCTAATTTGGAAATTTAATGACGCGAATCTTGCTGTTAAGTGCATTTGTTTAGGACGTACTGTAACTAATTTTTCGCGTTACCCCTGGTGTATAACCATGCGAAAAGATAACGTTTGAACCTAGAAGCTTGTTATAAACGTGTTTTCCGTCGGTTAGCGAAGCTACAATTCCAAGCTAGCATCAGCCAAGCGTTTGTGTCGAACCATTGTTGCACATTCATCGAGATTGAAAGGAAGTTCAAAACATGTTTTTTTTGTCGTCTATAGTGCGGGCGAAAAGCGTCGAAAAACACCAGAATACTTCCGTATTTGAGGAAAGCACCAAAATTGGCCGAGATGTACTTTCGAGTATGCTCTATAATATGGCTCGATTACGCAAGCGAAATTTTTTCTCGGAACGCCGCTAGGTGGCTTGAAATCCAAGATGGCGGACGAAAATACGAGTTTGTCAAAATGAGAAGACATGGCCGTTCAAACAGGCTAGTATGGGGTAATCGATGGCACAGGTTCCGAATATGAGCTTAAAAATAACCTAAGTTGTACCGTAGTGCCGCTAGGTGCCTCAAATCCAAAATGGCGGACGAAAATACGAGTTTGTCAAAATGAGAAGACATGGCCGTTCAAATAGGCTAGTATGGGTTAATCGATGGCATAGGTTCCGAATATGAACGCTAAAATAACCTAAGTTGTACTTAGTTATTTATTTATTTATTGCGTTTGGTGTCGGTACACACCTAAAGTACGTTCCCATTCACGAAATAGTTCGATCGCTCGGGCCGACGAAATCACAGGCACTTTCGTTCTTCCACGCGTTTACAGGATGTGATACCGTTTCTTCTTTTATCCACCACTCAAAGAGGCAGTTCTTTGCGACTTGACAAAATATGCCAGGACTGACGGAGACTTTCCTTCAACTGACAAACCAGCCTTCCCAAGTGACAGAACTGCAAGTACGCGACCCTGAACGCTTTGTCATGAAGACATACGACGTAAAACAAGACTGCGACGACGTGAATGAATTTAGGAAAGAAACATTTCTCCGACAAAAGACCAAGAACATGCAGAGACTTCCTCCAGCTAGTGCTTCGCTTTTACAACATATCCTTAGAGCTGCACTACAGTCAGGTCATATGTGGAGTCGCAGCCTGGAATCAACACCCACCCTTCCCAGTTTTTCTGACTTTGGCTGGGTCAGAGGCACCGATGGAAAGTGGCTTCCCAATTGGTTAGGTTCCCTTCCGCCAGCGTCAAAAGTCTGTCGCGAGACAGTGCGTTGTGGTTGCAAAAAAGGGGTGAAAGAAGGTGCCGCCCACTATGCTGGTGCAAATCAAAGTGCTTTAATTGTTGAACATGTGATTATTCTTTTTACCTGAAGATTCGATTGATCTCTTTGTGTTCCTGATAAAATTAGAATTCTTAAATGCTTTAATCCGTCCGTTTAGCTTATGTTGATTCATTTACAATAAATGAAGAGATGAAGAGTTAACAAGTATTTAACTGATTTTGGTTTAGCAAATGTAAACAAAGGCCATAAATTGGACGCGTCTTAGTCTCGTACCTAGGCGATTTGTACTGTACAGACTGTATTACTATTAGGCGTATGTCGGAATGACAGAACGGTATTTAAAACTGCTGCATTAATTACTCCACTCTAGCCTGTTATATCGGGATCATGAACCTCGCGCGATTCGGAAAACTGACATTTTCTTCCGCCATCTTCGATTTTAGACCCCAAGCGGATCAACGGTACAACTAAGGTATATTTATGTGAATATACGTGCGTTTTCGGAATCTGAAGTATCGATTGCTCCTAATCCGCCCATTTGAAGTCATTACTTCTTGTTTTAACAAAACTTGTATTTTCCGACCGCCATCTTGAATCTGAAGCGCCTAGCAACACTACGGTACAACTTAGGTTAGTTTTACGTTCATATTCGGAACTTCTGCCATCGATTACCCCATCCTGGCCTATTTGAGCGGTCATATCTTTTCATTTTGACAAACTCATATTTTCGACCGCCATCTTGGATTTGAAGCACCTAGCGGCACTACGGTACAACTTAGGTTATTTTTAAGCTCATATTTGGAACCTGTGCCATCGATTACCCCATACTAGCCTATTTGAACGGCCATGTCTTCTCATTTTTTCAAACTCGTATTTTCGTCCGCCATCTTGGATTTCAAGCCACCTAGCGGCGTTCCGAGGAAAAATTTCGCTTGCGTAATCGAGCCATATTAAAGAGCATGCTCGAAAGTACATCTCGGCCAATTTTGGTGCTTTCCTCAAACACGGAAGTATTTTGGTGCTTTTCGCCCGCACTAACTAGTCGGAACAGATTTTAGTCTTACGGGTCTCGAATAGTCAGATTGTATAAACACGGTTGTTTCAGATATATTTCAGAAAATATCCATCTCGGAAAAGCTTTCAGTCTCAACAAAGATTTCGTCCCCACTGTAGTTAGCCAAATGGCTATGCGCTTCTTTGTCTAATACGCAATGAACTAACATCAAAATACTTGGATAATCAAGTGTCTCGTTACAGATTTTCCTATTTTAGCGAATTAATTTGATGATTCTGCATTCCTTGACGAATTTCCTTAAATTAATCAACTAGTTGGTTGTTAGCGAACTAGTTGGATGATCATCCTGCGTTCCTATAGGAATTTTCAGATCGTACCCAGCTAGTTGGATATTCGTCTCCGTTCCTATCGGAATTCGCTTAACGTAGCCAGCTAGTTAGATAATCATCCGCCGTTCCTATCGGAATTTTGTTATCGTAGCCAACTAGTTGGACACTACTTTATGACTAAAGGCGTATTCTCGCCGTTCCCCGAGGACTCCACTTGAGGAGTCCCCGCGTTTTTGTTTGTCCCGGGGACTCACTCCCCGTATTCTCGCGAGTCCCCACGGACGGGGATTGCTCCGATTATCATCCCCGTCATCAAAAAGGACTCCCTTTCAGATTCGGAGGGGAATAAATTTTTGCTGGTATTGGCGCAATGTAAAATTAATTAAAAATAATCAGAATAAACAAAACCAAAAATAAAGTGGATCCAGACTAATTTCGTCAACTGCATATTTCTTATTCGAACAAAACCGATTTTGGAAGCATTCCCCGTGTTCTCGCTGTTTCTGTACGGGGAGTCCGCGTGGAGTGACTCCCTCTATTCTCGCCGTTCCCTTCGATTCCCCGAGGAGTCCTCGGGGAACGGCGAGAATACGCCTTAAGTCCAAAACATGCCAGTGATCCTTAGGAATAACAAGAAAACGTCTCGCTAACGATTCAAAGACAACAACTAAAATCCTGTGTCAACCAATTATGGCGATCGCTGGGAAAAGCTGTTGTGCCGCTTCTGGCTCTTCCGCTAGGTACGCGGCGATTTTGCATCAGGAGGAGAGTTATTCATCAAGAGCATCGTCTCCCGTTCCTATAGGAATTTTCAAAAGAAATATAAAAACGTGATTTTCGGGGTATTTTCTTGATCAGCTAATTATCTGAGGACGGTTTGCCGGAAGTGCAACCGAAATATCCGAATTTATATTTATCCCTCGCACATCATCTTAGAGGGATAATTAGCTGATCAAGAAAAAACCCCGAAAATCACGGTTTTCTATTTCTTTTGTAATGAATGGTCAGCTTGGCTTCAAACCTTATATAGGAATTTTCTTGTAGCCAACTAGTCGGCAACGCGGATTCATCATACAGAACTTCTTACAGTAGCTAACTAGTCGGCTAGTGACCGCGCGGTGGATATGGATGATTGGATATTTAGAATTCGTATATTTATAAGACAATTTCTAATATTATCCAACTAAAGGAGTCCCGTGTTAGGCCCCCCCCCCCACTATTCTAGATGGCTATCTCTCCTTGGCGATGCAAAAACTCCGTCCTCTCCGGGTACCTAGCGGAAGAAAGGCAGAAGTGGTGTCACAGCTACTCCCAAAGATCGCAGTGATTGATTGACACAGGATTTGAGTCGTTGATTTTGAGTCGTACGGACACACTTACTCTTTCGTCCTGAGGATCACTGGCGTCTTTTGGACTTAGTCATATAGAGCGTGTTCCATCCTACTTACCGTAGTTACTACGCATGATGTCACGAATTCTGGCTTTTTGCCGTCAAGGCTGGAACGATTTTTCTATTTTCCAGCAGGATCTCACGCCAGGGGCGAATCCGACCAATCACGTTCCAGAGATGCGTAGTTACTACGCTTACCACGCTCCCGAGCATGGTAAGCAAATAGTAACTATTAGTTACTATTCCGACAAGGTTGGAACGGTCAGCGTAGTAACTTTTGGTGAGGATGGAACGGAAATAGTAACTAATAGTAACTATTGTTACAAGGGTGGAACACGCTCATAGAGAGATTGCACCCTACCCGATGAAAACGGATATTGCTACATCATCATCACGGGATCATAACAATAAAATTTAACATTGGGAGGTAAATAAAATTATCGGCGTTTGACCATCATTCTGAGCCCGGGACTTGCTGGAATGTTAATTGGGCCGTAATATTGGAATGCAATATTGGGCCTTAACCGTATAATTCTATTTTTGCTAAAGAGTTTCCTTGGAAGTAAGAGCTTGAAGGCTTCAAAGTTTGAATACAAAAACGGAGTCTCGAATCCTATTGGTCGGCGATGACGTGGATTTGAAAAAATGTGTCGTAATCGACCAATAGGACGAGACTCCGGCTTTGCTTACAAACTTTGACGCCTTCAAACTCTTACTTCCGTGGAAACTCTTTTGCAAAAATAGAATTATACGGTTGAGGAATAGCCCAATTAACATTCAAGCAAGTCCCTGACTCAGAATGATGATAAAACGCCGACAATTTAATTTCAAAGTTGAAAGTCCTATACTTCCTAATGTTAAAAATTTTCGTTACGATCCCGTCCGTTTTCGTCGGGTATGGTGCAATCTCTCTATAGGCGTATTCTCGCCGTTCCCCGAGGACTCCTCGGGGAATCGAAGGGAACGGCGAGAATAGAGGGAGTCACACCACGCGGACTCCGCGTACAGAAACAGCGAGAACACGGGGAATGCTTCCAAAATCGATTTTGTTCGAATAAGAAATATGCAGTCGACGAAATTAGTCTGGATCCACTTTATTTTCGGTTTTGTTTATTCTGATTATTTTTAATTAATTTTATATTGCACCAATACCAGCAAAAATTGATTCCCCTCCGAATCTGAAAGGCAGTCCTTTTTGATGACGGGTATGATAATCGGAGCATTCCCCTTCTGGGGGGACTCGCGAGAATACGGGGAGTGAGTCCCCGGGACAAACAAAAACGCGGGGACTCCTCAAGTGGAGTACTCGGGGAACGGCGAGAATACGCCTTATAGATTATTGTTTTTTAGCGGTTCAACATTGAGCCAATGTTGACCAACAGTACTTTCTAGCGACCAACAGAAACCTCTGTGGCCAGCATTGTTGGACAAAACGACCAACAACTGAAAGTATTGTTGGTCAAGTCTGTTGGTCAATTTGTGGAGTAATCAGCCAAATTTTTCAAACAGAGCGTTCTGGCAAAGATTCCCCTCTGGCTCTGTTGATCAAGAGGGACGCTCTGGCGGTTATAACAGTAGTTTGTTGGTCAACGCTGTTGATGAACAGAAGAACCGCTAAGAAACGCCTTTCGGCACAGTTATATTAGCAGACACTCATGACAGGTATGAGTCATGACTCATGAGTTTCTGGTTATAGCCGTCGCCAGTCAGATCAATCGCTTTAATACTAAACGCTAGTTGCCGACAACACTTATGTCCGCTTCAACTTAGCGCGCGCTTGACGCCTACAACTTCAAACGAAACAAAAGCACAAAAATCAAAAATTTACAGAAAAAATAGGAAGTGATGGACTGTAAAGCTCAATTATTTCAATAGAGGAGAACGAATCAACCAAGAGAACAAGGTCCTGAGGCTCGAGAAGAAGCAGAAAGGACCTTAATTCGACGACGACGACGTTTCGCACCCCCAAAATGCCAAAGTCAGATGAGCTTTTGTACCCTTTTGCATTGAAAGGAAACCCGTCATTCGCGTGTCATGATGGAGATACATCCATCTCCTCATCTGATCTTCAGTTTTATGTTGATCAGGGTAGGTTTTCCCAGTTTTTATTTGTCAGGCTAATTTGTTCTCCTTGCCAGCTTCTTCTGTTCTTAGAGTTCATCTCTCTATCCTTCAATTATTGTCATATTTATTAATATTGATTACTTACTTAAGGTACTTAACTGTAGCAATTAGGAGAGCTACTGTACGGTAGTACGGTACGGTACATAGCCTAGTCTCTGTGTGGTCTGTGTAGTGAACATGGAACATGAACATGGCTCAAATAGATGTGAATGAAACATTTTAGGCAAGTATTTTGCAGTAAAAGTTGCCTGGTATTGGCCTGGTATGGGTTTTAGTTTTTTCTTCGGAGATCATTCACTGTTAGCAGCAATTCATAAGCCAGAGCTGTTGCGAGTCCAGCATGTCCGAGTCCGAAGACAGGCTCATGGGTCAAGATGAGTCTGAGTCCTAACAATAAATTTGTTCTTTAAATAATAAACTTTTTTCTTCATGTACAGAGAATTCATGTGAGAATGAGCCAGACAAAATAAACCAGACTGAATCAGACAAAGGATATTTTATGGAAGAAAAGTTGGAGGTTGAAGAGCAAACCATCATTTGGATCAAGTTTTGAGCCAAAGAATCAAGTTTTCTGTTTAAAAGAGAGATTTTCATCAAGGAGAAGGCTAATATATTTGAAAATAGAGGATCTTAAAAGTTCGGCATCAGAGAGATGAGGTTCAACAAAAGCCAAAACTGACCATACCAGGAGAAAAGCATGCATCAACATTTTTCTGCATCGAAAGCTAGATAACTTGATACCAAAAAAACACAAAAACTGTCAGGATCAATTATAAGAGCTTAAGTAAGGACATTGAACAACTGAATCAAATCTGAATGGCAACCAAAAATCACAGTGTTGTTGATGAGAAATAGGAAAGACAAATGTTTTTTTAAATAATATTAATGTAAATTTTTTAAATAGCATTAATTTAAAAGTGAAGTTTGTGAGATACACAACAGGAGTGGAGATAAAGATTAAAGCATGAATGGGAAGAGTGACTGGCACGGGTATTTTAAAGTTCCTCCAGGCAGAAGGTCCCGTTGTTTGTTTTTTAGAAAGATCCAAACAGGGGTTTGTGGGAGTTACTTGCTGGTTATTCTCAAAGTTACTCAACCGAGAGTTACCTGGGAAGACATGTTTTCGATATGGAAACAGTGATTTGTTCAACAACTTTTGAGATTTCAAGCAACTGTGCATCCTCAATAAAATCCTGGTCAGTTGCAAGAAATGTAACTTTAATGGCACATTCCCTCCAACTAATTTGGAGGGAGTTGACAGAAGGAGGATCCGCAAAAGTACCCATGTGTAAGTTATGAAGGCAAGCACTTGCGGCAGTGACTGGGGAGTTAGGAGGGGGGTTCCAGAAATTGTGTATGCGCGCAAGAAAGTTGGACAGTAGGCCTACCGAGCTTATGCAGCCTGAATATGTTATTTGGCATCTGGACCGGATTTGGGAATGGTGAGAGGGATGAGGGGGTTACTGGAAATTGGCAGATATGCTCTGATTAGAGCCAAGCTTGATGGAGATACTACAAGCTTGAAGAGATGCGCCATTTGTCAATCAAATCAATCATTTATTAATACCAAATTATTCATTGGATAGCATAAGCTGACGACAAAGTACTCATAAACTACAAGGCAAAAGAAACAATTTAATAGTTATATACAATTGGTTTGTCAAATTAATTAAAATACAATGCTAGATATACGATAAAACACTAAAATACATTGTCGAATTTTCATAATATTGTCTGTAGGCCTATCGGTTATTTCTTCATGTTTTCAGAGCCTCCTTACTTACTTACTTAAAGTTGTTCAGCACCATCCGGCAGTTGACCTGCCTGTTCGATGCCCTCTGTTTGTTTGATGAGTTTGTAGTTGGTTGATCTTGTAGCTATTTTATAGTGGTTAATAAAATTATAATTAATCCTGAATAAAAATTTGCTTTTTAAACCAATTTTGTGGGGAAAACATTGGTAACATAAAACATAACTGAATTCTAAGTAGCCTATATACATTCAGAGGCGTCGCAAGTACATTTTCGTTGGTGGGGGGGAGAGCCAAAATTTTTGCCGAATCCCCCAAAAGTTTTACCGAATCGTGGAAGCTTTAAATTATGGAACAGAAAGGATTAGGTAGGAAGAGTAACATTAAAGGGCAGCATGAAAGACGATAAACCAACTATTAGGTGGCGTTTTGGCAAAGCCCACTTGGACCGGCACGATTGCAGTAACAGCTTCTATCTATTATAGCAAAGAGAAAACTAAATCGAGCACAGCAGGCAGAAAATTTCGAAATCCAATTTTCTTTTTCCTGTAGGCTTGTAATTTAACTGCTTCTCTTACAAATTCTATCATTTTCCGGGGATTCTGTACCAAGTCTGTCAGAAGTTCCAGAAACCGAATGGAGTGACGTTCTGGGAGCAGCAGCTACTGTAGTCTAGTCAATACTACCCATAATCATATAAAGTGAGCGCTGCAGGATAGATTTTTGTTAAGTTAGCTTTTTCCTGCTAAATTTAACTATTTCCATCCACATTCTCGCATATAGTATTTCGAAATCGCAATCCTAAAACTGGCTGAAAACCTCAGTCAAATGACACGCCCCTCAAACAAAATAGAAAATATTACGAAAAGTGACACAGGTGGAATTTGAGAAACATTTATTATTAGATTTTCTTTTTGAGATCCAAAACAAAAGTAAGGACTTGATAACAATAAAGTCATAGATCAGACCCTTGTCTGCAACCAGTGCTTCACTCGACCTCGTCCAAGTTTCGAGGTTCGTGGTAATTCCCGAATCCTGGCAATTAACCGAATAAATTACCACATCCCAGCCAAATAAGTTTAGACGGATAGCATGTTAGAGATTTTGTATAACTACCGTATCCTGGTTATTATACCGAATTGTTTTGGTATAGAAAGAATACCTAAGAATATTCGTATTCGGTATAATTTCGTCAAAACTGGAAGAAAAGTCGCAATTTGTTGTAACTACCGAATCCTGAAAATTATACCAAATAAAATTGCTGAATCCCAATCATGATACCGAATAATTTTCGACCGATAGCTTATTCGGGATTCTGTATAACTACGGAATCTCCATGAATATACCGAACAGTTCTGGCATCAAAACATTACCAAATAATTTCAGTAAATTCTCTCTCAGAATTCGTGATAACTACAGAATACTGTCAGTTATGAACGAATCCAGATCATTATACCGAATTTATTTGTACCGATAGCCTATTTAGGATTCTGTATAACTACCGAATCCCCGTAAATATGCCGAACAGTCCTGATGAAACTCGGTCAGTCTGTGAAGTACACTGCACCTTTGTAAGCTTACTTTTAGGTGGTTGAAGCTCCATTCCAAGCCTTAAAGACTAAATTTTCTCTCCATGCAGTACTTAGAAGTACTACTTAACTTCAAGTCACATACTTAAAACTCAAGAATTACTTATTTACAAATGTTAAGTACCTGTCCCACCACTGGCTTCATAACTCCTGAATGCAGGCTGAACAATGAAAAGTTGCTGTATCTCACCTCATAGCTTTTATTGACTTCAGTACTTTTGATTGTTCTTCATTTTCTCTAGGGACACAAGATTCTACTCTGGACCTGCTGTCCGATGATCCGATGTTAGTTCTTTCTGTGTTGGGTAAGTTTTTCTTTTTCTCATGAAGCTTCATTATAACTAAAAAGTGATTTGGTCATTTACATTAGTTATCACAATTTTCCTGAAATAATTAGTAATTCAGTGCAGAATGCTTCCGGTGATTGTGGACTGGAATTCCTGCCAGGATTTGCAGCACCACCATCAGTTTCGTACGGAAAAGCTGAGATTTTCCCCTATGGGAATTGCTTGGTTTGACATTTGTATAGTATAAAATCTAGCAATTCAGCCGATATGCTGCACATAGACGGTGAGTTTTTCCCAGCCGGATTTTCTTGACTTTCATCACACAAAGACTTGATGATGGTGCTGAAAATCATTTCACAAATTCTAGCCCACGATCGTCCGACCAAGTTGACTCAGGGTGGCTAGAGTACAATCTCTCTATTAGCTTGCTTGGACTTGAGCAGCTGTGAAACCATCAGAGCTTTACTTCCTGTGATGCAAAGACTGAGTATGATTATGGACCCAATATCTTGTCTAGAGCCAGTGCTGGTAGAAACGCCAGAGCCACCAAAATGTTCGAGACCGCCTCTGCAATGGCAGGACAGTTTTCCTCCTAAGAAGAAAGCCATATCATCTTGTCCAAGACCTACTTCGTTCGTCTGTGGATTTGCTGGCTGCCACAAAGAATTCACTCGCAGTAATTACCTCAAAGTAAGTAAGTCAGAGTATCCTTGGCCCTATTCTCGTGATAGTTTTTGTACCTCATGCTGACTCTCAGTATCGTCCTTGCTTCTGCCCTGTGTGTGGGGGTGCGGATGATGACTTTTAGCCATTTATGTGTGAGCGTAGGGAGTGCCCAGCGTACTTGTGCCCAGGCCCCGCTTTGGACACACCTGTTCGCAAATCGGCTTTTAAAAGTTTTTAAGGCCGGCTTTTAAGATGTTTAAGGTGTTCCTCTCTTATTGGTTGTTTACGACAAATTAAAAACTGGCGATGGATTATTCTATCCTGAGATTTATGAACGAGTGAGAAAGGAACGTCTAAAAACTGCCAAAACGGGTTTTAACAACGTCTAAAAACCGAGTACTTACAGGTGCGTCCTTAGTGGGGCCTGTTATGATAGTAATTCATTCTACTTCAGTAGTATATCCATTCATTATTGTTCCCGAGATTCTTCACTTCATAAGTGTATCCTATCTCCTCTATTGGCAGTACACTGATTATTGCGCTTGCCACGTTTATTCTCTTTACGTGACGTATCATTCGCCCAATCGTTGTATCGAGGAGCTTATTCGTCCGTAAAACCGGTTATGCAAATGTTGCAGAGATTGACATCCAAGGCAAGGGACATGGAAAGAGGTTAGAAACAGCCGTGTTAATTTTCTGTAAGCTTAGCTGGGTTTTAAAGTGGTAAACTGTTTCAGAACATATGAGCAGACACTAGGTAGTGCGAGGTGTCCTTTAACATCGAGTGTATTCTGTCAAAGAGTGTCTGGGAAAGAATGCATGTTAAAGTTTAACTGAAAAGCAAACTTATTTTTGCACCATTTTACTGAATACACTGCATTATTCGGATTATGTTAAGGAATGTTTTTATTTTTCACTATTTGCTATATTATGACGTTTACGGACGCCCTCACAACGCAAAATTCTACTATTACATGGACATTTTTTGAATCTCAATACAAACGTGGCTTTTCAGTCAGCTCGCGGACGTAGCTCACGGATTGAACACTTATTTTTCGTAAATCCTTTTAGTTAAGCATATAAGACAGGTACAAGCGTATATGGGTATAACATTCCATTATATGAAAACCGATTATTCATGAACAGCGGGTCAACGAAGTAACGCATTTTCATCAGGTCTTAGAGCCTCTTTAAGTGAGTAGTGAATGAATACTTTAATTCAGCAAATAACCATAGACGAAAAAGAAAACACACAGAAAAGAAAACAACAACAACAACAAAATCATGCAGTCTGTTCCTGCTGTTGCGTTGCAGCAAGAAGAGACTGCCATACAGGCAGGCAATGAAAAATTGGCACAGTGGCAAATTTTATAACCTCAATCTTTGAATCCAAAAGACGGCACAGAAGTGCCGCTCTAGCCTTACGGCGAATTTCCTCAAAAGTGAGGCATCTTCTCGAAACGAGCGCCGAAGAAACACTACAGATATATGGTAGCTTAAACAAACGCCGGAACACACGGTTATAACTTATTTTAGCGTTGCTAAGACTTTTAGCAGTAGCATTAGTTACCAATGCTAAAGCAAAAAGATGATAGCAGTACGTTCTAAACAGCTGAACACGTTCATCAAGGTCAGCCTTGCTGAACTTACGAATTAAAACGTTTGCACGTTTTTGATGGGTAACTAGATTGTCCTAGTTCCGCCCTTTTCAGTTAAACTTTAAGGAAATTGAAAAGTGAAACATATGGTCATGTGAGAATGTTTGGGAAATTCCTCCGGATGGGTTTGCGCCACCTCGAACTGTTTACTGGATAGGGTAATTCTTTTTTTATGCTGTTAAAATGTTTATTCAGATCGGTGTTATCTTTTTGCATGGCCTTCGGGCTTTTGTCTAAATATATTCTATTGTATTCTACTTCTATTCCGTGTTCGACTTTATCCCAAACAGCGTCCAAGGTTTGGTGATATTTCTTGACCTGACGGATTGAAGCCGGAGACACAATAGGTGTATCCTTCGTTCCCCGGCGACTCCCTCCCAGATAGGTCGATTCCTCGTGTTTTTGTTTGTCCCAGGGAACCTTCCGCACTCTCGCGTCCCCACAGACGGTGGAGCCTCCGATTATCTTCAAAAAATGGATCCCTTTCAGCTTTGGCGGTTAGTCGATTTCGGGAGTTGATGACGCCGTTCGTTTTTATATAGACGTTGGGGGTGGTTGTATTTTGAAATAAATAATTAAATGATTGTTACTCTCCCCCTCCTGCCGAATTCTAGTAGAATACAGTTTGTAAAAGAAGACGATCGTCTTTGCCTCAAAGATTACTCAACGATTTAGGAAGGTTTATTTTGAAGAAATATGATATGTTCGAATCAAGCTTTGGACCAAAAAAGTTCAGGTGGTCAGACTTGCGTTAACGAGAGGAACAAGTTTCCATTTTCAACTTCCTTTTCTAGATTCACGTGAGGATCCACACGAACGAGAAGGACCACGTTTGTCATTACGAAAGTTGTGGGCGAGCGTTCACAACGCGTTACGCTTTACGTGTACATGAACGTACGCATACGGATGAGCGTCCATATAAGTGTCCCAAGTGTGAAAAGACATTCCGGACGTCGAATGACAGAAATGTGCATGAGCGTTCACACACAGGTAATGTAGGAATTATTTTATAAGCAGTGAACTAAAAGCCAAAAGTACACCTCAGCTGGGGTTTAAACCCAGGACCTTCGGCATTCTAGGCCATTGCTACCCCTAGCGACAGAGGGGCTTGTGAATATAGTTGGCAAACCGCTACAGTATTCAGATAGAATCG
Organism: Branchinecta lynchi; assembly: GCA_023053575.1. Taxonomy (NCBI): domain Eukaryota; kingdom Metazoa; phylum Arthropoda; class Branchiopoda; order Anostraca; family Branchinectidae; genus Branchinecta; species Branchinecta lynchi. The sequence continues at coordinate 25,893,302 of JAKZAP010000002.1, forward strand.
GGGCGTAGGAACAGCGACCCTGCGGAAGCAAATTCTTCGAAGCAGTTCCTATCCCCATGTCACAGGATTGTATCCATATTACATAAATGGATATAACATTCCATCTACGCCATATGTATCTAGGAATTCTATTATAGTAAGTTAAAATACACTCCTTAAAGTCCGTACCAGAACCTGGACTTGTTAATCTTAAGCCAAGGCTCTGCCCCTTAAGGTGCTATCTTTTCGTGAGACATAATTCTTGCGTTAAATGTTATGTTGCATGCTGAGGATATTTCTGTTAACCCTGTTTAGCTAACAGTTATCTTTTCGCGAAACAAAAAATATTTTACCATGATATACTTATACGGTAAGAGTAAGACAGTTCACTTACAGTAACATAGCCAATGGTGGTACATTAGGTCGAAGGTATGAAACTTGCTTTTAAAACATGCGACGGTGGTCCATGGATCGTATTTCCTTACGATCATCCGCGACGAACAACAGTTTTGCAAAAATATACTTGGCTTTCCAAATTGACAAAAATTGACTCGGCCATCCACTCGGAATTTAGAACAGTCTCTCGTTAGAGATCATCCGACAGCTTTGACCTAGTTTACCGGGGGACGATAAAACAACAACCTGACGAACGGAGCAAACCTTCATTTTTAACGGAGTTAAATCGGAAGGAGCTAAATTTGCAGGGTCCAGATCACCCCATCCAAGTCGCAACTTGTGACTCCAAATCGAGAATTTGGAGTCACAAGAATTTGGAAGCAACCTTATGGGCAAGCTCAACTAGGTCTCAAAAAGAAAATTAGACAAACAGAAAAACGCTTGGCTGGCATATTGATACAAAGTAAACAAATGACATCTAAATATTTATATTTGGCCAGTATCTATTTCTTTCAGTAACTTGTTCCGTTTTTTTTTTCATTTCTGCCGAACAATCAGCCGTTTTCATGACAAAAAAACGGTCCATTTAACCCAGTTTATGCAGTCTGACCCACTTGTAGACAGACACATAGGGGTACCACAAATCCGAAAGAATAAGTTCAAATCAATGAAATCGATTATCTGTTGATACGGGGACAAACGGAGTAACGCACTTTCATAGGGTTTTCAAGCCTATTCAAGTGAATAAGTGATGTGTCGGATCCCAGCCCTGTTCGGTCAAACTTGCACAATGGACACTTCTAATGCTTTACTTTGTTTTAAATGCTTCACAAATAAGCATTTCCGACTTCCTTTAGAAGGCGCTACGAAAATCGGACGTTTTCTTGTTATCCCTTGTCTTTAACTCTCTGGCATTTCGACGATCCAAATCTTAAGAGCTGGGATATCGTGGCAGGAAATCCAAAAACTCCCAGCAATGCTTGATAGAAAAGGATATGTTTGAGACGTCACCGAAGTCAAGCTGCAGATGCAGTTTACCTGATTGTTCTAGTGTTTCGTCAGAAGTTCCATGGCTTAAAGTGCCCATTAAAAGTTTTTCTTTGTGGAATAGTGTTGTGAAGCTTGATTAACTTGCTTTATAAAATGTACCAGAATATGGAATAAGCTTATAAAAAATAACATAGCTACAAAAATCATTCAAAAACAAATAACCTTTTCAAATCTGAATGATACAAGCTGATTTATGCTTAAAATCAAGATCTACTAAGTATTATAAGAAACATCACTCTTATCTTTGTCCAAGCAAGTAAATTGAGCATGTACTGGCCCAAAACATTACGCTTTGAAATATCACAGAGAGGAAACTGTTGAAAAAGCTGCTGATCTAGGGGGTAAGCATTGTTCCTAGGTTGTTACGGAGTGGGATTGGGGTAGTTTGATGTGCCCGTTGAACTTTAAGATTGTTATATTCCAGATGTGAGACCATATCCTTGCGAGCTCTGCTCCATGTCCTTCAAGACCCTGAATCACCTCAAGGCACACGTAAAGGCGATCCATGACAAGTCCAAAGATCATGAATGTGATGTCTGTCGCAAGCGCTTTACCAATCGATGGAACTTGAACTCCCATATGAATATACACTTCAGTGTCAAGAAATATGTCTGTCCAGTTCCGGTAAGTATTGGCTGCAATATTTACCGCCGGAGTGGTCTCTTTTTGTTGGGATCCCAAAACGTAAGTGTTACACGGACAGTGTAAGTTGTCCGTCTGTCCGTCCGTCCGTCCGTCTGTAAGCACGATAACTCTCAAAGGGAATGAGATATTTTGATAAAACTTGGTGGGAGGATCCTTTGGGTCAAAGGACAGGTCAAGTTCGAAGATGGGCTCTGTAGTGTT